>JARYHS010009665.1:0-20664 GCA_031002005.1 Vandiemenella viatica | reverse complement strand
GGTTTAAAATTATAACCTTTATATCAAAGTCAATTTCCATTCTATTTCCCCCCCCCCCCATTTTTGAATACTCCAGAGACTACCTAAAGTTTAGCTGGCAAGGTGCCAATACCTACATTAATTTTATACAACCTTTAATGCAATATCTGGAGAATAAAATTACAAAATTAATAACAATCATATCATTCATATAAGTATATTAGGAAATTGAATACAAGAAATTAACTTTTCTACTTCTTTTATTCATTATAAAACAAACTTTTGTTTAATTTCTGTCTGATTGACACTTTCTGCTTTTCATTGTCATTTTTTCAACATGATAAATCTCAGCCTGAAAAACCAATCATTTTCTTTGAAAGTAGGATAACGTGATTTTCAGGATAAAAATTTTCAAACATGTTCAGTAAACAAACTATTAAAATCACATCCCTGCAAAATAGCTATTTATTTTCTGCTTTAAATCATCTTTCTTTACTTTCAAATCACAGTGAATGAATTCATTCCTTATACATTTTTCAGAAATTCTGTATACATGTACAACACTTGCTGAGGAATTATGCAAATCCTTAGCAGTAATAAACATAGAAGTAAAGGAAAAATTATTTTCTGTGAACAGAGAAGATGTACAAATGTTGCAAGAGAAAGTCTTTGCAACTTTCATGGCAACAAATCCTTAAATATAAACAATTACATTTTCAATATAATTGGAAGGATTTTCTGAAAGGGTATAATCTGAAAACAATTCCTGATCAGTCATAGTTGACGAATTTCCAGGGAATGTTTTATGTTGTTGCTGTAACTAGCATTTCTATCAGATTTTGAAAGAGCAACCAAATCTGAAAAAATAAAATTCTCTAAAATATGGCTCACATCTCCAGTAATTTGGCACTTTTCTTTTAACTCTTGCACCAGCTACCACATTGATTCAATTTTCTTACACATTGTTATGTTCCTGGCAACTTCCTTTCATATTTGTTCTTGTACTTTGCTTTATTTTTTTTCTGCCTATCATATCTCTGTCTTCATATCTCTGTTATTTTTCTATGTCATATGTATGGTCGTGCTCTACATAGTACTCTTGTTTTCTGACTTCCTGATAAACATTTTCAGAAATAATTAGCATGTTTTTTTTTAGAAAACAAGGAAAAATTTCCCCATATATTTATTCACAAATAGTGTATTACGTCTACATATGGCGCAGCTAAAATAATAAAGATTTGATACTAAGAATATTACAGCATTCTGCATATAAATTAATGCAAAGCTTATAGTCCTTACCTTCAATATATTACCTAGAAAGCGGAAAATTGTTGGTGTTGCAGAAGGTTTCAGAATCTTTTTATTTCCATTTTTACATAAACATTCTTCCTCGAAATGTTGGGAACATATAACTATGTTCCGTGGGAGTAAAACTGTCCCGGCGTATTTTAGCTAACCACTACATCAATTTATTCCAATATTGGAGCGGAAATCTGTATCGAAAGAAAATATTAAACATGTGATCAACAGGTTAGGTCACATCCAGAGGTTAAGATAGTAGACGATTCGTAACTTATTTAAATGCATACTTACTTGTGAAACGACAAATTTGTGCCTCTTGTAGCACAGTTGGTTTAGTTATATGCAGATCAAGACTTAACCATTGTAGAAGATACTTGTAAACCAAAAAAATACGAGCACGCGATGAGGTAAATATGTCTCAACTGTACAAAAGTAAACACTGAAAGCTACCGGTTGCCCTCAATTTGGCGGCGAGCGCATCGTTCAGTTTGCGAAGGAACACTAGCGCCGTTGCTCCTTCTAGTGTATAATATTCAAGCTTCTTTGCCTCCGACATACACAAGCTTAGTACTCCGCTTCCGGGGGGATCCAACCAATCTTCTGGTGGTGGACTAAGTTTAGTTTTTTATATTAATGTAGAATAGCTTTCGGGATGATATAAAATGAGAAGACAAATTCATCAGCATTGAGATATATATGTCCTGTTTAAAAAATAATAAAAACGTGTAAGATACCATCTAAAAATCAAATTCACGTTATCAGCTGGTACGGCCATTATTAGACAAACTTTTGGTACTGTTGTTCCTAACTGTGGTAAAGGTTTATTAGTAGTTGGATTTTCACTTGGATTACTTAAGAGAAGACTTATTAGTGTGGTTTTTAATGGTAATTTCTTTTAAGTTAATTACGCGATTTTTTTCAGCGAGGAATCACGCTGAAAGCAATAGCATAATGATGCCGTCTGTGCGAGATATTTCTCGAAGTAGACGGATTTTTGGAAGTAGACTTGTAATAACCATAAGGAAATCTGGCAATAGTTAAAAGATGTTCGTTGATCAGTATTGTATGTGTTAATTGCTAGTCGAATGTATATTTGGGAGCATACAAACAAAATCTATTTACTTCTTCCAAATTAATGCGTTGTAATGTGAAATACGCAGTATATCGTAATCTTTTGCTATATTAAACTATAGCGAAATTGTAAAGAACAAATTTAATATAATTATATCATATATGTGTAAAAACTTTAATTAATACAAAATGATTTTCTTGGAATCATCTTCGAACAACATTATTTTGATTAAATAATGTATTTTCAAGTAGATCAATGAATTTAAAAAATGTCAAAGCAGGAACTCATTGTTATTTTGTGAAGCACCTAATGCAAGGCTGCTCAACCTTTTTAACAGTCGGGCCAAATGGACGATCCAAAAATGTGTGGCGGGCCATATTTCCCATTTTTGTTTCTTTTAATAAACAATGAATTTAAAAGTCCCAATATTCTGAAATTTAATTGTCGTTTATTTAAATAATACAATAAATCATCTGCTGCAGAATGAAAAAACAAAATTCTATGTAACAAAAAGATAAAATAAATAAATAAATAAAAAAGACCTAGGTTAATTGGTACAATCAATGTGATTTCTGACATTGTTTCTGCTTTAACAATTTTCCTATTTTAGGCATCAGATCAGATGTTGATAGTAACAACAAGTCAGAAATATGTTGGTCAGTTAGAGATGCGCGGTATTTATTTATTGCATAGTCAAGATCTGAAAAAATCTTTTCAGAAACATATGTTGATTCAAAACTTTTAAGAAATGAAATGCCTGATCAGTTATTGCAGGAAAGTCTTCTTTCGCTACCAGTTTCCAGAAATCTGCAAAGAATTTTGAAACTTCTGCAATTTTTTTTTTTTTTAGCGCAGAGTTATTTTCCAATTAAGTGAGTTCCTACTGAATATTGGCAGGATAATTATTTCAATCAAACTGATTATGAAAGGATTCACAAAAAAATTTATTTTGTTTTTTACTTTCAAAATTCTACAATCTGTTCTGAAATGACAGTAATAAGCACCTAATTTTTAATTTTTACTTAGAACAATTGAGGATGACAATCTTGAGCTTCTCTTTCAAAGCTTTGAGTATGGGGAAAACGTCAATATTAATTAAAATCTGGTTCTCGAAGCACAAAGGGACCGTGATGCTGCCGGTGTTTGACCTTGCGAGCTGGAGAGCCAATCGTGTGACCGCGCGCATCATTTGGTCTTCCGAACAGATTTTCAACAAGGTGGGTATTTTCAAACTTGCTCACGCGGGCCATTTAAAATTCGTCCGCGGCCTGAGCTAATGTTTAATCCGTGTAGCTATTCCTCATATCGTTCAACCGATGAAGGCTGATGCTCTGATGTTTCGCACGGTTGGTTCCAGTATGGAATTCTCAAATTAAGTGTTTCTTATGAGTTTATCGTCATGTGTACATATTAATGTTATACTATTTCAATAAAATGTTACTTGAAACCTTGGTGAATCACTTTACTTTAGTGAATGCTAGTTTATCAATTTTTATAAAGGTGAATAACATGCCAATGCAATTGAATTTTGTTTTATTTTGGTGTCGTACGCGTTTCGCTCTATTTCAAGAGCATCATCAGCATGATGCTCTTGAAATAGAGCGAAACGGGTACGACACCAAAATAAAACAAAATTCAATTGCATTGGCGTGTTTTTCACCTTTAAAAAAATTGATTAACTTGCAATTGAGGAAATGGCCCACAATATCCAGTCATTAATGCTAGTTTATTCCGTTTTTCCAGGATTTCTTTGCACGTTTTTTTTTTTTTGCCTTAATTTAAAATTTTCGTTTGTAACTAATGAGTTGTAATAATGATTTTTCATAATGATACCTTTTTTTTAGTCATGAATACCTTCCACCCTGTTAGTTATGCCTTTATTCAAAATATATTTACGTAACACTAATTTCATGGAAGTATTTTCTGAAACATATGTTGTATATATTTTAGTTACACTTTCATGTAAAGAGTAGAAGGCGTCTGACTGGAGATCGAAAGATCCCCGATTCGAATCCCTGTCTCGGCAGTGATTTTCAAAGGCCTTTAACTCGACATTCACCTCTGGCACAGTGTGCTGTGCAATGTGAAGTACGGCCAGAACGATTCCATGGTGCGGATTAAAACCGTATAGGTACTTTTTTAACCCGTAGGATAACCAGTTTTAGGTTAGGTTAGCCACGACATATGCGCATGTGCGGCATATCGAAAACTGTTAATCGGCCCGGTCGATATGCATACGCATTATTTATTATGTAAACTGTAGATGAGAAACTTAAATTTAAAGGAATTAAATTTGTAGCACTTACATCTACACCATCTAGTTATGGTTGCGTGCAAGCTATATATTGGAGCTATACTAATTTCAACGAGGTTATAGCGTAAACGAACATGCCTCGTTTGCGGTTTCCACGTAAACTAACATTCGATCAAATCTAATTTCGAGAAGGTAATTTGAAAATCGTCTATGTACAATTTACATTTATGTTCAGTAATTTTCATGGTAAAATATATTCGAGAACTAAACTGAACAGAATTTTCATAAAGCTAGCATTGTTAACGACACACTTAGATTTTATGTTAACGAAATTCGAAAAACGCTAATTTCACGCAAGTAATTAGAAAATCTTATGTGAACATGTTTCAGTGTAAGCTGTATTCGAACAATGATATTTCACTAATTAAATCTTTTATGTAGGTACACGTCTCATTTACATTATCATGCGAACGACATGGAATAAAATTAATTACACGGACGTGATCACTGAAAGTTGTGTGGTACATGTTTCAGTTACACCTTCAATAAACTACATGGGGGAGCATAGTTATAGCATAAAATTATGTACATGTTTTTCTTACCCTTTAATGTAAACTAAATTGAAGAGACACTAATTTAATTCTTTCTTGTAAACTATATTCGAATAACACTAATTTCACGCAGATATTTAGTGAAACGTGTATGATGTTTGAGTTACACTTTCTTGTAAATAATAATCGAGTAAAACCGATTTTAGGAAAGTAATTTGTAAAACTTATCTGATTTATGTTTGTGTTTCAGGTACGTGGCCGAGTACGTACATTGCTACGATTCTGGGTAAGTGAATGAGATGTATCCAAGCTTGAGAACATAGATTGTTTTCATTCTCTGTTCGATACACTTTAAACTATTTAAATTATGGTTCAGATAATTTTAAAAAATATTTCTCCCCATAGCTTTATAGCACCTCTGCTGCTAAATATAACACTCTGCTTTAAACATTAGATTTTTATAGATGAAATGTTCTCGGAAAATTAGCCGAGTGACAACGTTTACAGAGATCGGCGTTTCGACGGTCAAATGCTCTGCGCCATTGTCAAGTGACTGCTACCTGTGGGTAATGGGGTTGCTTGTATATCGCGCGGAACCGTTAAATACTGGCGGGATTGTTGGCGCTGATTGTTGGCGTTGACTGTTCTCGTTGATTGTTCACGGGGCAGATAGAGAGGCTATTCACAGTTCCGGTGTAATCTCATTTTCTGTAGGATTTAACGGTTCCGCGCGATAGACAGGGTGAGGCATTTAGAACTGTTTGGTCGGTATATTTGGCAAAATACTAATCGGATTAAAAAAAAGTTGTGATAAAAGTTGTTCACCTCAAGAGGGACATCCATTAACATAACGCTCGACCCCCCTGCACCACCACCGGGGGGCGAGAGGGGGGGCGACTTTTAAATCTTAAATAGGAACCCCTATTTTTATTGCAGATTTGGATTCTCCGTGAAAAAATATGTATCCTTTGTATGAAATATTTTTTTCGCTTCATGATAGATGGCGCTGTAATCAGCAAAAATGAAAATGAGTTTAAGATTGTTGCAAAAACGGTAATATCTCAAACAAATACACATCATATCAGGAAAAATCGAAGTACTTTTTTGATATTAATATCACGTTCCACCGATTTGACTCCTGCCGATTTTTTCTTGTGGGGATGGCTAAAATAGAGAGTTTACATGGATGTACCAACAACCCCAGAAAATATGCGGCAGCGAATTATCAATGAATGTGAAAACATTAGCGCAGAGACACTTATAAATGTCGGATTGTCTTTCAGACACTGAGTTGCAATGTGCACTAGAACAACGGACATCATTCGAACATTTGCTGCAATGAAACACTTGTGAGAAGCAAGGGCAATCACAGTAATTTTTTTTCTAAATTGTTTCATTATTAATTTCTAATTTCCTAATCTGATGTGTATTTATTTGAGATATTACCGTTTACAACAATCTTCAACTCAGTTTCATATTTGCCGATTACAGCGCCATCTAGACCTATCATGAAAAGAAAAAAATGTTTCATACAAAAGATACATATTTTTTCACGGAGAATCCAAATCTGTAATACAAAAATAGGGGTTCCTATTTAAGATTTCAAATTCACCCCTCCCTCCCGCCCCCGGGGGTGGTGCAGGGGGGTCGAACGTTATGTTAATGGATGTCCCTCTTCCAGGTGAACAACTTTTATTACAACTTTTTTTTTAATCCGATTTGTATTTTGCCAAATATACCGACAAACAGTTTTAAAATGCCTCACCCTGTGTAAGCAACCCCATTACACACAGGCAGCAGTCACTTGACAATGGCGGCAGAGTATATGACCGCCGAAATGTCGTTCTTTGCAGACGTTCTCACTTGGCTAGTCTCCCGAGAACATTTCATCCATATACAACGCCAAGAAAGTCTGCATTATGTTTAATATTACTATTAATGAATTCAATAATGTATCTATACAATGCTTTCGTTCTGCTTGTATCTTTAACTCTAGTTACGCATTATTTTTATGCAATTCATTGGTGGAGGAGTGAACAGAACTGTCAACAGACGAACCCGGAATGGTCTTAAACGTCTCTATGTCCTTTTGTTAACTTTAGATATAGATTGCGGTCAGGTGATTGCTGCTGCGCCTGTTCCTAAGAAAGAAGATCATTAAGCTGTAATTACTAAATATGTTTCCTTTATTTAGGGTTCGTGTGTTGCAGGCAATAGTGAGGAAAACGTTTAGATGCACGACTGCTGTTCGGATCATCGGGATTGCTTAAAGTAAGAACTGGTGAATTTACCACAGTGTAACAGTGAACACTGGTGTTCATATCAGTCGTGAAGAAAACTCAAATATGTTTTCTGCTTCGTTGAGTTGAGCTGGAAAAAAGCCTGCAGCAAAGGAGATTCATAAAATTAACTTACAAGAGCGGAATCTAATTAATTCTTTTCGTAATCTAATCAACTTAATGAAATATTTGTGATAGTGGGGTTTGATTGTTAGTTAATAAGAAAATATTTCTAAATTCACTTCCTGTTTCTGGTATAATTTTTTCAAACTGAATAATGTACAACAAATTCTGACATTCTTCATACATGGTAACAACATGACAAATCATCTAAATAGTACGAGGGGTTATCACAAACTAAAGTTACAAAGCCTGCAGCGAAACGTGTATATTTTATTTAATACAACCAACTGATTGTACATGAATTAGGTTATTTTTCGACCTAGACTCCGTATCGGTTTAGGCACTTGTCGCTTCTTGGGATGAGTTTAAATATTCCCTCCTGGTAAAAATCCTGTCCTTGTGCGTTCAGCCACGTTTTCGCAAAGTGTTTCACCTCCTCGTCTGAAGCGAATCTTCGGCCTCCGAGATGCTCCTTGAATTGAGGAAAAAAGGAATTTCCCTTGGAGCGATGTTCGGGCTGTAGGGAGAGTCATGATGCCGTGCTAGGTCGGCAACTGGGATCCTCGTCGGTGACGTTTTCTCCACCGGCTGAAAACTTTTGACACCATTCTGTGACATGCCGACGAGACATTACACTCTCTCTGTTAACATCTACCAACTGCCGGTGAATTTAAGCCTCGGTTACTTGTTTCGGCCACAGAAATCGAATAACTGAGAGAATTTCTTAGCGAGACCAGTTTGCCAAACGAGTCGTCATTTGTGCTGACCTACAACTAGCGCTGTAGATGGCAGGTGGCTAAAACTCTGCGCAGTTGCCAACCGCATCTCTTAGAATTACTGTACACTATTAAGTACCGAAACTCCTGGCCTTGTAACCATAGTTTCTGATCACAACTCGTACATATTTTAATAAGGAACTAACACTAACGTGAAACGGAAAATAGGGGCAGATTTAGAATGATTGTATAACGCTTGCGGCTCGATAGATATTACTGTTAACGCCTTTCTTCAGCCAATAACATCTCCAGTACACTTCATTAACTATTTTGCTTCGTAGTCCTGTTAATTATTTGTGGTACTTCACAAAACACTTGGTAGGAATTTCACTGCTTGTACCAACATGAAAACACCATTATGTTCTGAGCTCTGATGTTTTCACCGATTACAGCGGTACGTTCTTACGCAAGATGATATATATTATTTTAGGTTTGCACTAATGAGCGGTCAGCCATAACGGTTTTTTACCAATCGCTATGCCGTTTATTTTAATAGTAATATCAGCTTTGTTCATTATCATTGTACGATACGATTAGTGTACATTACAGTGATGACAGCATAATATGAGTATGACATCTAATTAAAGTTATGCTGTTGGCCGGACTCGAACTAGCGACCAACCCAGAGCGCCAAGCACTACTCTGCCAGGGCAAATCCACGAGCATCCACCTGAGCTTATTCTGGGCTCCACGTTCAAGGACACTGCAAGACGCCGCGCTAGTTTCCAGTCCTGTCAGGGAGTAATAAGGGGTTAAAATTTGCGAATTTTAAACAAAGAATCTTGAAAGTAAACATGGTGCAAATTTTCTACGAGTACAGCTATACCTTGTTCACTGTGAATTGGCGGCTCAAGGTCATATTCCCCTAGCCCCGCTCACATCTCCTCACCCCCTCCCTTCCTACCTTTCGGTGCCGAACGCTGTGTGGGGGTAAATTTCCCCTTCGCATGTAGGGGTTAGGGTATCGAAGTGGGGATAGAGAATGTTGACCTTGATCCGTCTCTGTTAACTGAACAGACTATAACAACGTTGGGAGTTAATATCATCCATTAATCAAACTACTACCCACTAGCATTAGAAAATTAGAATTTTGAAAAGTAAAATTCAGTGCTGTCATCCGTCATTCTTCAGAGGCCACGCTTCCGCTATCAGCGATTACATTCGGTTAGTTGTCCATAGCAAACATTTTTATTTCGTTGGGGGTATCTTTATTAAGGGAAGATAGGGTAGCCCCGGTCGGCGGGTAACTCCGGACATTTAAAGTTCTTATAAATCAACCACGTTGTGTCCATAAAATTTTATTGTAAACATGTCCCCTTTAGTGTAAAAACAAATGCAACTGAGCTGCGGCTTGGGCGTACATTGAGTTATTGGCAGAACCTTTTCGTCTCTCCTGTCAAAATTCGTTGGATATTATTGAATATGATGCGTCAAATAAATGCATAGTAACAAGGGGTCGAAAAATCCAGAAGGGCGAGATTTTAACATCTTCACCATATACTAAATGTGGAGAGGACGGGCAAAAAAGTAATGGTGGTAAAAATGGCGTTGAATAGAAAGAAAAGTATTCAAAGTCTTTCCAAAGCAAATCAAGTAAAACATACCAAACGCATCGCGCGTGGAGAAATTTTTGAGGAAGAAAGGATTCAGTGCTATGATACAAAGACAGGGCTCATGAAGATTGTTTTTATATAGATTCTTCAGATATCCATTACTATTGTGATTTTTGTAAGCGAAAAAAATGACTAGGCCACCATTTATTTCTGTGTCCTGGGCTACCCGACAACTTTTTTGCTGCCAAAAAATTAAGACGAAAGTGTTTTCAGTTTAATTAGTTGAAAAAATGTAATGATTACTGACTTCTAATTAATATGTATTATCTTGGTTCTCTGGGTGGAGCCGCGTCGATATATTTAAACCTAACGTTTCTACCATCGTGCTGTGGACTTCTTCAGAGGACTGCTTTGCCAGATGCCGCTACGCCTTAAGCAGTCCCTGAAGAAGGCCACAGCACGATGGCAGAAACGTTAGGTTTAACTATATCGATGCGGCTCCCCCCGAGAGCCAAGATAATACATATTAATTAGAAGTCAGTAAATCATTACATTTTTTCAACTAATTAAACTGAAAACACTTTCGTCTTAATTTTTTGGCAGAAAAAAAGTTGTCGGGTAGCCCAGGACACAGAAATAAATGGTGGCCTAGTCATTTTTTCGCTTACAAAATCACAATAGTAATGGATATCTGAAGAATCTATATAAAAACAATCTTCATGAGCCCTGTCTTTGTATCATAGCACTGAATCCTTTCTTCCTCAAAAATTTCTCCACGCGCGATGCGTTTGGTATGTTTTACTTGATTTGCTTTGGAAAGACTTTGAATACTTTTCTTTCTATTCAACGCCATTTTTACCACCATTACTTTTTTGCCCGTCCTCTCCACATTTAGTATATGGAAGATGTTTAAAATCTCGCCCTTCTGGATTTTTCGACCCCTTGTTACTATGCATTTATTTGACGCATCATATTCAATAATATCCAACGAATTTTGACAGGAGAGACGAAAAGGTTCTGCCAATAAACAAAACACACGCTAGTTTGGACTCAATGTACGCCCAAGCCGCAGCTCGTGCATTTGTTTTTACACTAAAGGGGACATGTTTTACAATAAAATTTTATGGACAAACGTGGTTGATTTATAAGAACTTTAAATGTCCGGAGTTACCCGCCGACCGGGGCTACCCTATCTTCCCTTAATAAAGATACCCCCAACGAAATAAAAATGTTTGCTATGGACAACTAACCGAATGTAATCGCTGATAACGGAAGCGTGGCCTCTGAAGAATGACGGATGACAGCACTGAATTTTACTTTTCAAAATTCTAATTTTCTAATGCTAGTGGGTAGTAGTTTGATTAATGGATGATATTAACTCCCAACGTTGTTATAGTCTGTTCAGTTAACAGAGACGGCTCAAGGTCAACATTCTCTATCCCCACTTCGATACCCTAACCCCTACATGCGAAGGGGAAATTTACCCCCACACAGCGTTCGGCACCGAAAGGTAGGAAGGGAGGGGGTGAGGAGATGTGAGCGGGGCTAGGGGAATATGACCTTGAGCCGCCAATTCACAGTGAACAAGGTATAGCTGTACTCGTAGAAAATTTGCACCATGTTTACTTTCAAGATTCTTTGTTTAAAATTCGCAAATTTTAACCCCTTATTTACTCCCTGACAGGACCTGGAAAACTAGCGCGGCGTCTTGCAGTGTCCTTGAACGTGGAGCCAGAATAAGCTCAGGTGGATGCTCGTGGATTTGCCCTGGCAGAGTAGTGCTTGGCGCTATGGGTTGGTCGCTAGTTCGAGTCCGGCCAACAGCATAACTTTAATTAGATGTCATACTCATATTATGCTGTCATCACTGTAATGTACACTAATCGTATCGTACAATGATAATGAACAAAGCTGATATTACTATTAAAATAAACGGCATAGCGATTGGTAAAAAAACCGTTATGGCTGACCGCTCATTAGTGCAAACCTAAAATAATATATATCATCTTGCGTAAGAACGTACCGCTGTAATCGGTGAAAACATCAGAGCTCAGAACATAATGGTGTTTTCATGTTGGTACAAGCAGTGAAATTCCTACCAAGTGTTTTGTGAAGTACCACAAATAATTAAACAGGACTACGAAGCAAAATAGTTAATGAAGTGTACTGGAGATGTTATTGGCTAGAAGAAAGGCGGTTAACAGTAATATCTATCGAGCCGCAAGCGTATACAATCATTGTTTTAGTTCCAGTTTTTATGAGAGTCAGTTAACGCATTCTAAATCTGCCCCTATTTTCCGTTTCACGTTAGTGTTAGTTCCTTGTTAAAATATGTACGAGTTGTGATCAGAAACTATGGTTACAAGGCCAGGAGTTTCGGTACTTAATAGTGTACAGTAATTCTAAGAGATGCGGTTGGCAACTGCGCAGAGTTTTTAGCCACCTGCCATCTACAGCGCTAGTTGTAGGTCAGCACAAATGACGACTCGTTTGGAAACTGGTCTCGCTAAGAAATTCTCTCAGTTATTCGATTTCTGTGGCCGAAACAAGTAACCGAGGCTTAAATTCACCGGCAGTTGGTAGATGTTAACAGAGAGAGTGTAATGTCTCGTCGGCATGTCACAGAATGGTGTCAAAAGTTTTCAGCCGGTGGAGAAAACGTCACCGACGAGGATCCCAGTTGCCGACCTAGCACGGCATCATGACTCTCCCTACAGCCCGAACATCGCTCCAAGGGAAATTCCTTTTTCCTCAATTCAAGGAGCATCTCGGAGGCCGAAGATTCGCTTCAGACGAGGAGGTGAAACACTTTGCGAAAACGTGGCTGAACGCACAAGGACAGGATTTTTACCAGGAGGGAATATTTAAACTCATCCCAAGAAGCGACAAGTGCCTAAACGATACGGAGTCTAGGTCGAAAAATAACCTAATTCATGTACAATCAGTTGGTTGTATTAAATAAATATACACGTTTCGCTGCAGGCTTTGTAACTTTAGTTTGTGATAACCCCTCGTACTATTTAAGATGATTTGTCATGTTGTTACCATGTATGAAGAATGTCAGAATTTGTTGTACATTATTCAGTTTGAAAAAATTATACCAGAAACAGGAAGTGAATTTAGAAATATTTTCTTATTAACTAACAATCAAACCCCACTATCACAAATATTTCATTAAGTTGATTAGATTACGAAAAGAATTAATTAGATTCCGCTCTTGTAAGTTAATTTTATGAATCTCCTTTGCTGCAGGCTTTTTTCCAGCTCAACTCAACGAAGCAGAAAACATATTTGAGTTTTCTTCACGACTGATATGAACACCAGTGTTCACTGTTACACTGTGGTAAATTCACCAGTTCTTACTTTAAGCAATCCCGATGATCCGAACAGCAGTCGTGCATCTAAACGTTTTCCTCACTATTGCCTGCAACACACGAACCCTAAATAAAGGAAACATATTTAGTAATTACAGCTTAATGATCTTCTTTCTTAGGAACAGGCGCAGCAGCAATCACCTGACCGCAATCTATATCTAAAGTTAACAAAAGGACATAGAGACGTTTAAGACCATTCCGGGTTCGTCTGTTGACAGTTCTGTTCACTCCTCCACCAATGAATTGCATAAAAATAATGCGTAACTAGAGTTAAAGATACAAGCAGAACGAAAGCATTGTATAGATACATTATTGAATTCATTAATAGTAATATTAAACATAATGCAGACTTTCTTGGCGTTGTATATGGATGAAATGTTCTCGGGAGACTAGCCAAGTGAGAACGTCTGCAAAGAACGACATTTCGGCGGTCATATACTCTGCCGCCATTGTCAAGTGACTGCTGCCTGTGTGTAATGGGGTTGCTTACACAGGGTGAGGCATTTAAAACTGTTTGTCGGTATATTTGGCAAAATACAAATCGGATTAAAAAAAAGTTGTAATAAAAGTTGTTCACCTGGAAGAGGGACATCCATTAACATAACGTTCGACCGCCCTGCACCACCCCCGGGGGCGGGAGGGAGGGGTGAATTTGAAATCTTAAATAGGAACCCCTATTTTTGTATTACAGATTTGGATTCTCCGTGAAAAAATATGTATCTTTTGTATGAAACATTTTTTTCTTTTCATGATAGGCCTAGATGGCGCTGTAATCGGCAAATATGAAACTGAGTTGAAGATTGTTGTAAACGGTAATATCTCAAATAAATACACATCAGATTAGGAAATTAGAAATTAATAATAAGAAACAATTTAGAAAAAAAATTACTGTGATTGCCCTTGCTTCTCACAAGTGTTTCATTGCAGCAAATGTTCGAATGATGTCCGTTGTTTCTAGTGCACATTGCAACTCAGTGTCTGAAAGACAATCCGACATTTATAAGTGTCTCTGCGCTAATGTTTTCACATTCATTGATAATTCGCTGCCGCATATTTTCTGGGGTTGTTGGTACATCCATGTAAACTCTCTATTTTAGCTATCCCCACAAGAAAAATCGGCAGGAGTCAAATCGGGTGAACGTGATATTAATATCAAAAAAGTACTTCGATTTTCCTGATATGATGTGTATTTGTTTGAGATATTACCGTTTTGCAACAATCTTAAACTCATTTTCATTTTTGCTGATTACAGCGCCATCTATCATGAAGCGAAAAAAATATTTCATACAAAGGATACATATTTTTTCACGGAGAATCCAAATCTGCAATAAAAATAGGGGTTCCTATTTAAGATTTAAAAGTCGCCCCCCCTCTCGCCCCCCGGGTGTGGTGCAGGGGGGTCGAGCGTTATGTTAATGGATGTCCCTCTTTGAGGTGAACAACTTTTATCACAACTTTTTTTTAATCCGATTAGTATTTTGCCAAATATACCGACAAACAGTTCTAAATGCCTCACCCTGTCTATCGCGCGGAACCGTTAAATCCTACAGAAAATGAGATTACACCGGAACTGTGAATAGCCTCTCTATCTGCCCCGTGAACAATCAACGAGAACAGTCAACGCCAACAATCAGCGCCAACAATCCCGCCAGTATTTAACGGTACCGCGCGATATACAAGCAACCCCATTACCCACAGGTAGCAGTCACTTGACAATGGCGCAGAGCATTTGACCGTCGAAACGCCGATCTCTGTAAACGTTGTCACTCGGCTAATTTTCCGAGAACATTTCATCTATAAAAATCTAATGTTTAAAGCAGAGTGTTATATTTAGCAGCAGAGGTGCTATAAAGCTATGGGGAGAAATATTTTTTAAAATTATCTGAACCATAATTTAAATATTTTAAAGTGTATCGAACAGAGAATGAAAACAATCTATGTTCTCAAGCTTGGATACATCTCATTCACTTACCCAGAATCGTAGCAATGTACGTACTCGGCCACGTACCTGAAACACAAACATAAATCAGATAAGTTTTACAAATTACTTTCCTAAAATCGGTTTTACTCGATTATTATTTACAAGAAAGTGTAACTCAAACATCATACACGTTTCACTAAATATCTGCGTGAAATTAGTGTTATTCGAATATAGTTTACAAGAAAGTATTAAATTAGTGTCTCTTCAATTTAGTTTACATTAAAGGGTAAGAAAAACATGTACATAATTTTATGCTATAACTATGCTCCCCCATGTAGTTTATTGAAGGTGTAACTGAAACATGTACCACACAACTTTCACTGATCACGTCCGTGTAATTAATTTTATTCCATGTCGTTCGCATGATAATGTAAATGAGACGTGTACCTACATAAAAGATTTAATTAGTGAAATATCATTGTTCGAATACAGCTTACACTGAAACATGTACACATAAGATTTTCTAATTACTTGCGTGAAATTAGCGTTTTTCGAATTTCGTTAACATAAAATTTAAGTGTGTCGTTAACAATGCTAGCTTTATGAAATATTCTGTTCAGTTAGTTCTCGAATATATTTTACATGAAAATTACATGAACATATAAATGTACATACATAGACGATTTTCAAATTACCTTCTCGAAATTAGATTTGATCGAATGTAGTTTACGTGGAACCGCAAACGAGGCATGTTCGTTTACGCTATAACCTCGTTGAAATTAGTATAGCTCCAATATAGCTTGCACGCAACCATAACTAGATGGTGTAGATGTAAGTGCTACAAATTAATTCCTTTAAATTTAAGTTTCTCATCTACAGTTTACATAATAAATAATGCGTATGGCATTATCGACCGGGCCGATTAACAGTTTCGATATGCCGCACATGCGCATATGTCGTGGCTAACCTAACCTAAACTGGTTATCCTACGGGTTTAAAAAAGTACCTACGGTTTAATCCGAACCATGGAATCGTTCTGGCGTACTTCACATTGCACAGCACACTGTGCCAGAGGTGAATGTCGAGTTAAAAGGCCTTTGAAAATCACTGCCGAGACAGGGATTCGAATCGGGGATCTTTCGATCTCCAGTCAGACGCCTTCTACTCTTTACATGAAAGTGTAACTAAAATATATACAACATATGTTTCAGAAAATACTTCCATGAAATTAGTGTTACGTAAATATATTTTGAATAAAGGCATAACTAACAGGGTGGAAGGTATTCATGACTAAAAAAAGGTATCATTATGAAAAATCATTATACAACTCATTAGTTACAAACGAAAATTTTAAATTAAGGCAAAAAAAAAAAACGTGCAAAGAAATCCTGGAAAACGGAATAAACTAGCATTAATGACTGGATATTGTGGGCCATTTCCTCAATTGCAAGTTAATCAATTTTTTATAAAGGTGAAAAACACGCCAATGCATTGAATTTTGTTTTATTTTGGTGTCGTACCCGTTTCGCTCTATTTCAAGAGCATCATGCTGATGATGCTCTTGAAATAGAGCGAACGCGTACGACACCAAAATAAAACAAAATTCAATTCAATTGCATTGGCATTATTCACCTTTATAAAATTGATAAACTAGCATTCACTAAGTAAAGTGATTCACCAAGGTTTCAAGTACATTTTATTGAAATAGTATAACATTAATATGTACACATGACGATAAACTCATAAGAAACACTTAATTTGAGAATTCCATACTGGAACCAACCGTGCGAAACATCAGAGCATCAGCCTTCATCGGTTGAACGATATGAGGAATAGCTACACGGATTAAACATTAGCTCAGGCCGCGACGAATTTTAAATGGCCCGCGTGAGCAAGTTTGAAAATACCCACCTTGTTGAAAATCTGTTCGGAAGACCAAATGATGCGCGCGGTCACACGATTGGCTCTCCAGCTCGCAAGGTCAAACACCGGCAGCATCACGGTCCCTTTGTGCTTCGAGAACCAGATTTTAATTAACTAATATTGACGTTTTCCCCATACTCAAAGCTTTGAAAGAGAAGCTCAAGATTGTCATCCTCAATTGTTCTAAGTAAAAATTAAAAATTAGGTGCTTATTACTGTCATTTCAGACAGATTGTAGAATTTTGAAAGTAAAAAACAAAATAAATTTTTTTGTGAATCCTTTCATAATCAGTTTGATTGAAATAATTATCCTGCCAATATTCAGTAGGAACTCACTTAATTGGAAAATAACTCTGCGCTAAAAAAAAAAAAAAAAAAAATCAGAAGTTTCAAAATTCTTTGAAGAGATTTCTGGAAACTGGTAGCGAAAGAAGACTTTCCTGCAATAACTGATCAGGCATTTCATTTCTTAAGAAGTTTTGAATCAACATATGTTTCTGAAAAGATTTTTTCAGATCTTGACTATGCAATAAATAAATACCGCGCATCTCTAACTGACCAACATATTTCTGACTTGTTGTTACTATCAACATCTGATCTGATGCCTAAAATAGGAAAATTGTTAAAGCAGAAACAATGTCAGAAATCACATTGATTGTACCAATTAACCTAGGTCTTTTTTATTTATTTATTTATTTTATCTTTTTGTTACATAGATTTTGTTTTTTCATTTGCAGCAGATGATTTATTGTATTATTTAAATAAACGACAATTAAATTTCAGAATATTGGGACTTTTAAATTCATTGTTTATTAAAAGAAACAAAAATGGGAAATATGGCCCGCCACACATTTTTGGATCGTCCATTTGGCCCGACTGTTAAAAAGGTTGAGCAGCCTTGCATTAGGTGCTTCACAAAATAACAATGAGTTCCTGCTTTGACATTTTTTAAATTCATTGATCTACTTGAAAATACATTATTTAATCAAAATAATGTTGTTCGAAGATGATTCCAAGAAAATCATTTTGTATTAATTAAAGTTTTTACACATATATGATATAATTATATTAAATTTGTTCTTTACAATTTCGCTATAGTTTAATATAGCAAAAGATTACGATATACTGCGTATTTCACATTACAACGCATTAATTTGGAAGAAGTAAATAGATTTTGTTTGTATGCTCCCAAATATACATTCGACTAGCAATTAACACATACAATACTGATCAACGAACATCTTTTAACTATTGCCAGATTTCCTTATGGTTATTACAAGTCTACTTCCAAAAATCCGTCTACTTCGAGAAATATCTCGCACAGACGGCATCATTATGCTATTGCTTTCAGCGTGATTCCTCGCTGAAAAAAATCGCGTAATTAACTTAAAAGAAATTACCATTAAAAACCACACTAATAAGTCTTCTCTTAAGTAATCCAAGTGAAAATCCAACTACTAATAAACCTTTACCACAGTTAGGAACAACAGTACCAAAAGTTTGTCTAATAATGGCCGTACCAGCTGATAACGTGAATTTGATTTTTAGATGGTATCTTACACGTTTTTATTATTTTTTAAACAGGACATATATATCTCAATGCTGATGAATTTGTCTTCTCATTTTATATCATCCCGAAAGCTATTCTACATTAATATAAAAAACTAAACTTAGTCCACCACCAGAAGATTGGTTGGATCCCCCCGGAAGCGGAGTACTAAGCTTGTGTATGTCGGAGGCAAAGAAGCTTGAATATTATACACTAGAAGGAGCAACGGCGCTAGTGTTCCTTCGCAAACTGAACGATGCGTCTGCCGCCAAATTGAGGGCAACCGGTAGCTTTCAGTGTTTACTTTTGTACAGTTGAGACATATTTACCTCATCGCGTGCTCGTATTTTTTTGGTTTACAAGTATCTTCTACAATGGTTAAGTCTTGATCTGCATATAACTAAACCAACTGTGCTACAAGAGGCACAAATTTGTCGTTTCACAAGTAAGTATGCATTTAAATAAGTTACGAATCGTCTACTATCTTAACCTCTGGATGTGACCTAACCTGTTGATCACATGTTTAATATTTTCTTTCGATACAGATTTCCGCTCCAATATTGGAATAAATTGATGTAGTGGTTAGCTAAAATACGCCGGGACAGTTTTACTCCCACGGAACATAGTTATATGTTCCCAACATTTCGAGGAAGAATGTTTATGTAAAAATGGAAATAAAAAGATTCTGAAACCTTCTGCAACACCAACAATTTTCCGCTTTCTAGGTAATATATTGAAGGTAAGGACTATAAGCTTTGCATTAATTTATATGCTGTAATATTCTTAGTATCAAATCTTTATTATTTTAGCTGCGCCATATGTAGACGTAATACACTATTTGTGAATAAATATATGGGGAAATTTTTCCTTGTTTTCTAAAAAAAAACATGCTAATTATTTCTGAAAATGTTTATCAGGAAGTCAGAAAACAAGAGTACTATGTAGAGCACGACCATACATATGACATAGAAAAATAACAGAGATATGAAGACAGAGATATGATAGGCAGAAAAAAAATAAAGCAAAGTACAAGAACAAATATGAAAAGTTGCCAGGAACATAACAATGTGTAAGAAAATTGAATCATGTGGTAGCTGGTGCAAGAGTTAAAAGAAAAGTGCCAAATTACTGGAGATGTGAGCCATATTTTAGAGAATTTCTTTTTTCAGATTTGGTTGCTCTTTCAAAATCTGATAGAAATGCAGGTTACAGCAACAACATAAAAAATTCCCTGGAAATATCAACTATGACTGATCAGGAATTGTTTTCAGATTATACCCTTTCAGAAAATCCTTCCAATTATATTGAAAATGTAATTGTTTATATTTAAGGATTTGTTGCCATGAAAGTTGCAAAGACTTTCTCTTGCAACATTTGTACATCTTCTCTGTTCACAGAAAATAATTTTTCCTTTACTTCTATGTTTATTACTGCTAAGGATAATGGAGGATTATTCCTCAGCAAGTGTTGTACATGTATACAGAATTTCTGAAAAATGTATAAGGAATGAATTCATTCACTGTGATTTGAAAGTAAAGAAAGATGATTTAAAGCAGAAAATAAATAGCTATTTTGCAGGGATGTGATTTTAATAGTTTGTTTACTGAACATGTTTGAAAATTTTTATCCTGAAAATCACGTTATCCTACTTTCAAAGAAAATGATTGGTTTTTCAGGCTGAGATTTATCATGTTGAAAAAATGCACAATGAAAAGCAGAAAGTGTCAATCAGACAGAAATTAAACAAAAGTTTGTTTTATAATGAATAAAAGAAGTAGAAAAGTTAATTTCTTGTATTCAATTTCCTAATATACTTATATGAATGATATGATTGTTATTAATTTTGTAATTTTATTCTCCAGATATTGCATTAAAGGTTGTATAAAATTAATGTAGGTATTGGCACCTTGCCAGCTAAACTTTAGGTAGTCTCTGGAGTATTCAAAAATGGGGGGGGGGGGAAATAGAATGGAAATTGACTTTGATATAAAGGTTATAATTTTAAACC
>JARYHS010009664.1:0-24999 GCA_031002005.1 Vandiemenella viatica | reverse complement strand
TTATTTTTCTTATACTGGAAGGATACTAAGGCTACAATTATTCATATTATCTGTGCTGTAGTGAACATAGACCAATATTTAGATTCTTTCAATATCTCTCAGGTAAACGGCTGGATCAGTTGATCGTGGATGAACGAATTTTCGATTGTGTAACGTACCATCATCTTCAGGTTACGCCAGTGTGAGGAACACACCGGCCAGCAGACACAAACTGAAGATGATGGCACATTATTCTGTTGAAAATTCGTTCATCCACGATCTGTTGATCCGGCCGCATGCCCGACAAATCTTCATGCATCAGATTCGCTGAGAAAACCTACGATTACAATATTAAGACTGTTTCAAACTTTGTCAGCAAAATGCTCATAGATAACAATGCCTGGACCACAAGTCTTGAAGACGTCTGCTTGTAGTTGTGGAAATATCGAAGCAAATTGTCTCTCTCTTAGAATATCGAAATCAAAGCCAAAAGTTGCCATGTAAGGCGTAAAGAAAGCTCGGAGCCTAAGCTACGCTCCGCCTTAACTGTGAACAATAGTATCACCGTAGTATCCTTCTGGTACCTTTGAGATTTAATTGATGCAGTCACCACACATTTGTAAATAAAACCTAAACGTGAAGGATAAATTGAAATAAGTTCACTTGACGTAGTTTTAGAATCACAAAATACTTATATTCTTGAAAAAGTTTCTCTTACAATGTCGGTACCAGAATTGTGAATAAAACATAGGTCAACGGTTCCATAGAAGATTGTAGGTAAAGTACATTCACATGAGAAGAGACAAACTTTCATTGACCCCCCCTACTTGGATGAAAGTATAATTATGGCATTTTATAATATGATATGATTCCTAACCACTTGGAGCTAACAGCATGTTACGACATGAAGTTAACTGTTTGAAATCTGCTGAAAGAATAAGCTACATTGCGACACGTTGTTGATTCTTTGAAAACTGTTGAAAGACTGAGTGCCAGCCTTGATGTTTACCTTGTGACATCAGCAAAAACCTTCAAAAATTAATATCTCCAAACATACTTGATCATTTGAGTGGTAACTAATACCTGGGCTTCATGATACTTTATTCTCTCTATTCCAGTTTAGTTTAGTCTTCAAAAGGATTTCTATCAAATTAATTTTAAATCCTCTGACATCATCAGTCTTTGCCCCTTGGAACATTTTCCTAACAATGATGACAATTCATTTCCAAATCTCATTTATCTCACAGATGCATTAAACCTTCTGCAAGAATCTACATACATTTTTAATCCTCTTAATTTGCTCTATCTTCTGATATAAATTTCTTATTTTTATCTCTTTTAATTAAAATTTTGATTTCTTTCTGTTAATTATAAGTCCTAATTATATTTCACCTAATTACCTGATTTTATGTTCAAAATGTGCTGACTATAACTGACAACAAAAGGATCAGCTGTAACTTTTCGCAATTCAAAGTTACTTAAAATTTAAGATTTTGGTCTTCACTGAGCACATGGCTTAAAAACGTAAACAACTAAAATATCTCTTAACTAAATTTTTCTGGGCATAATGAATACACTTTAAAATGATTCTTATGGTGAGTTTTTGTATTGGAAATGAATGCAACAAAATCTATTATGGTTGAAAAACTCCTTTATCTGAAATTTCTATCTTCCACTAATACAATTTTTAAATCGAATTATAAAGTATGAAACTACTAGAAATGCTTTTGGTGAGTTTATAGATACATTACACGATATCTTGGCAGTCTTTCACAACGCCCAAGCTACATAATGTTCTTCTATTGGTAATGGGCTAGATCCAAAAATTCCTGTATTACATGTGTTTTTGTCTTTTTTATATGTTCCACCCATATCCATCATTGAAAGTTAGGTGGTGGTTCATTACTCCATCCTAACCGGTAAGTTCTTTTTGCTACTTGATCCCTTTTATTTCACTGTCTACAATTTTCCAGTATCCTATATAATTAGAAAAGTTAAAGATCTGAAAATTAGTTATGTGGTTTGGAAGAAGTTTTCTAAATTGATTTATGTTATAGTAAACACAGTGTTTGTATTTCACAAAGTAAAAAATAATTGGAATATTTTATCTATATATTTTTGTTTAAAATTGTAAATTTTGGAGATGTGATGTGTAGTGTCTTATTTATAAAGTATTGTATGTTATTTGAAACAGTAATATTGTTACATGTTTAAATGTTTAGTTGTTAATTTCATTATTAAGATGATTTGTACTAAATGTGCTTGGTTGAATCAATTTAAAAAGGAGATTTATGACAATAAAATTTCATTTGTTTTTTCTTTGCATTGTTTTAAATAAACCTGTCGTGTGCATCATCCTTTGACCTTACTGTTTATTAAAATATTTTTGTTTTGCCTTATTATTCACCTCTGAAGTAAATGTGAATTGTGTGATTAAAGGAGTATGCTAACAGTTATACATAATATTACTATACAGATTTACAGAAAGTTGCTGCTTGAAAGTATGTAAAGAGTCTTGAAGTTTCATTGGATAGTAAGTAATAAATATTGAAAGTTGGTAGCAACATGGTATCTGTGGAACAGAGTAATATTGCCAAACACCTGTGTTATTAGGAAATTGAGTTGCAAGATACTTACAAGACTTTAACAATGGTACAAATTATTTTATGGTACTATAACTTTACTGTCTCATATTGTCAAGTTTCAGGAATGCATGTGGATGGAAATAATGTTGACTAAGTGTAACAAATATATGCTTGCTTGAGGTTCAAACATTACTCATTAACTTGATCGTGTTGCCTGTATAACTGATACCTTTTCTCGAAGATGCTATAGTTCTTTAAACCGGCTGCCAAGTTATTAGTTTACCCTGTAATAGCTAACAGGTCATACATAAATGAAAGAAAGTCACTGTAGTTACTAATTTGAATATATTCTGAAAGGGTTATGAAGTTATAAAGTTGAGCTTAGTGATACCGTTAGTTTTAACCACTGATACTAAGGACTTCTTAAACGATCGTAAAAATGTTCTTTCATTGAGTTTAGCTTAAAGTTTCCTTAAAGTGAATGAGAAAGTCCATAAACTTGTTGCGAGGCAAGATAGTTAAACTTTGAATGGTTACATTTTGAATTTTACCTCGCGACGGGACACTTACTGCTTCCCAAAACTGCCTGCTTAAAAGCTGTTCCAGACTGCCTCTTAAACTATTTGAGACTGACTGCGCCTGCTGGCTTTTTATAGCCTTGGCTTATCTTTCGCTGAATTTCCATAGAACAATGGTTTATTCCCACGGGGAAATACTATTCTCTGGTGAATTACCAAAATCCCCCATTCTTTTGGTAAACAAATTTTACTCAGATTTTCCTGAAATGTTAATATGTTATAGTTTAATTTATTCGAAATATTTACAGTCATGACAAATTTTCCCATACTTATTCTCGTTTAAGAGCATTTAAATCTTAAAAGTGACACATGGTGATGTCATCACATGTCGACACTAAAACTCATTTTTCTTACTTTAAATTTGAAGTTCCCTTTGAACTGTTATATTATTGTTATTAAAGGAATTTTCCTTTCTCATTTGAGCCTACCTTTATCTTCCTAGCTCTTTCTTCATTTTTTTCAATATCTCTTTAAATAAATTTTAAAAGCATACAAAATATACCTTAAAATGATCATCCTTCTCTGCTTTCTTAGTGGAAATGAATGCAACAAAATTCATAATGACTGAAAAACAACCTTATTAGAGTCTTATGTCTTTTATGAAAATGGTTTAGAATTGATTTAAAAAGTACTTTCTCGTTAAGGAAATGGTTATAAAGGTTCTTCACTAGACAACTATATGAGATATGTCCCCTTCTAAATGGTTTTAGCAAGATAAAGGACTTATAACAAGGTTATGTTCTCAGATGAAAAGTGCTTTTCTATTGAAAATGATTATAAATGTTATTTGCTGTATGCATTATATGTAATAGGACTCGTGCTGAATGGTTTAGGCAAGAATAGAGATATAACATAAGTATAGAGATATAACATTTGTATAAATAATTGTAGGATGTGTATGGATATTAAGAGAAGAATTAATGCCTTCATGGAAAACAGAATAAGATCCTACATTATCAATAACAGTGAATTTTAATCGCTAGTGTAAATGAAAGATTTTTATTTATATTCATAAAAGTTTTCCAAATGAGAATATGCATACGAACAGAGAAAGCGTTACCAAACAAACATAATTAATTAAGTTTATAATATTTTGCGTGTGTATCTAATATTAATTAATTTTAAATCTTTGAAAATTTGTTTATGCTTTTGGCTTCTTTGTCTGATGTGTTTTGATGTGTAGTAGGTTCTTGACTTTTTGTTGTAGTGTCAATTTTTGCTCTTGGCTGTCAGTACAGGGTGAGTCAAAAGTCGCAGTACACCCTTTTATTTCAAAAACTCTGCAGGAATTGGGAAACCTGAATATTCCAGTAAGGTATTGGTGAGGTGGTCTATCTTTTACGGTATGTACCGAACATGGGCGCCATCTTGAAATCGGCCATCTTGAATCTAAGTCAATTTTTTTAAATGGAAAGGGGGTAGTGTGACACATCAAATAACATCAGAATTTTCTCACAAGTTCATTCCTGTAAACAGATTTGAAATAGCAGTTGCGGTTCAAAAGTTACATAGCTTTTTTGTTGCAGATAACTGAAGATGGCTTTGACCAAGGAGGAGAGAATTGAAATCATTTTGATGTCTGGAGAACGAAGTTTCCGTGTCATAGCTGCAGATTTTAACAACCGGCACGCTGTAAGACCTCCATTTTCACACAACACTGTCAGGTGCTTAATTTCCAAATTCCGAGAAACTGGGACTGTGGCTGACAAGGCACGGAGTGGCCGTCCAAAAAGTGCTACTGACGAGACAACCTCAACAATGGTTTTGGCGTCCTTCGTGAAGAGCCCACAACGCAGCACACGCCGTTTGTCAGCAGAATGTGGAATCAGCCAGTCATCGAACATACGAATCCTTCATGCCCATCGATGGCATCCATTAAAGATTCAGTTACTCCAGCACCTAGCAGAGGATGACCCAGACAGTTTTGCACGTGGGCCTTAGAGGATCCCTCTTTTGCACAAAGCACCTTGTTCAGTGATGAGGCAAACTTTTATGTCAGTGGTGAAGTTAACCGTCACAACCACGGTTGTTAAAATCTGCAGCTATGACACGGAAACTTCGTTCTCCAGACATCAAAATGATTTCAATTCTCTCCTCCTTGGTCAAAGCCATCTTCAGTTATCTGCAACAAAAAAGCTACATAACTTTTGAACCGCAACTGCTATTTCAAATCTGTTTACAGGAATGAACTTGTGAGAAATTTCTGATGTTATTTGATGTGTCACACTACCCCCTTTCCATTTAAAAAAAATGACTTAGATTCAAGATGGCCGATTTCAAGATGGCGCCCATGTTCGCTACATACCGTAAAAGATAGACCACCTCACCAATACCTTACTGGAATATTCAGGTTTCCCAATTCCTGCAGAGTTTTTGAAATAAAAGGGTGTACTGCGACTTTTGACTCACCCTGTATTTTTATGTATGAGCTTTTTTTTTTTTTGTTATGCTTTGCCACTAAACCCAGAGATTTAATGTGGGAAATCAATTGCTACTCTTGTACTTTTCTGAAACTGCTGAATTTGTTTCCTTGATTTTTTTTCCTTCCAAACACTCTTCTCTCTTCCTTTTTGCTAATAAATTCTTTCCACCACCATAAAATAAGAGTCAGACTAAATTATTCTGCAGCTGTAACATGTTTTTAAATATGAGCTAATATCAAAAAAATTTGTGATGTATCAGATGTTTCTGCAAACATTATTCAACGGAAAGATATCTTACAGAAAGCTTCATTTGAAGTATTATTGTTTTTTAAATTTGTGCTTTTACATGATTCGGTAAAAATTATGTAGTTTTGTGTAGGAGAATTTCCCATAATTTGTAAGTTTTATAAATAATTCTGTAGAATTTTTATGAAATAATTTATATTTTTGCCCCCATAGCTTATTACATGTATTTCTTTTAGTACAGATCATGTTTCCCTTATGTTTTGACACTTTAATTTCCAAAGTATATGTTGTATGTATACTATTAAGAAGAAATCAGAAGTTACTAATATTGGTGACAGGATGTTGTAGGAGCATGGTTAAAAAGAATTTTATGCAATCAAAAAAGTTCTCATTCTGATAAGATAATATTATAATGGGTCATTTTTGATGGGTAGGAGTATATACAATTGTTATATTCATGGAAAACTAATATTGGCCTGCTTTCGTATTTTAGCAGTATTTAAGGACTTTTGATCCAGTGGGCAATTTGCATGGTAAATGTCTTTTTCATTGCTGATTGGAAGCAACAAAGTCTTAAATTTTCTGCTGGCACAGTTCTTCTGTAAGGTAACCAGAAAATAATAGGAGCCAAATAGAGAATGGATTTACAGAAAAAGGATAGTGAAATGAACCACCACTTGCCATAGATGATGGTTTCGCGGGGTGAACACATAAAAAAAGCACAAGAATTAGAAAAACAATGACCACCCTTCCTCCATGTTCTCCTGTTGACAGAGGGCCAAGTCCCTAAATATTCATTATTTTTCCAGTTCTTGTGCTTTTTTATGTGTTCACCCCATGAAACCATCATCTAAGGTAAGTGGTGGTTCATTTCACTATACTTTTTCCGTAAAGAATATAATAAACTAGACAAAATAAATAAATCTTAAATAATTTTAAGCAAAACTGTTTGTAACAAAACCTACTGTTATTAATTTGCTAAGTAAAAACTAATTTTCTGAGGAGGGGGAAAATATTGTGTAGCTTCAAGTTTAAATGATCAGATTTATGTTATAAATCATTAATGCTATTAATACAAAGATGCTGATTAACTAACATAAGTAAGGAAAGATAAAGGAATCTTATTAACAACAGATCGCAGAAAGGCAACAAAAATTCATAGAAATGTGGCTATTATCAGATGTGACTCCTTCTTTAGAGGAAGTAGAGGACGCGAGCCAGAGAGTAACGGTCACCTGGTCCCCATTTCGCTATTCACTGACAAAATGTTATCTCTCAATAATTACATTCTTCTATTTGTGTCATTATTTTTGTGAATGCGTGAATGTGTATCGGTAAAATGTGACTGTCCCTTTTTTAATCATTTTCATTTGCCCTTTGTAGTAAGCTTAAATGTTCCTTTGTTCTTTTCATAATTTTGTTAATTGTTTCTGCCTGCTAAATATTTGATGAAAGCCTGCTTTTCATGAATATTTCAGAGCATAACATCACATAATTTTGTTCAAAATGCACAATTCTCTGATCCCTAATTCAGTTATCTAAATATAGATCTGAAAGCTAGTAGAAATTTTGGTGTGTTTGGATTTATTTTTTTCACACAATTTCAAATGCTGGCAGTTAAGACCACATCTATATCTACATCTACATCAATAAACTGCAAATCACAAACATTGTGGGTGGCAGAGGGTGCTAAGCACCAATCCTAAACCTGCACATTCCAATTCCAAATAGCATGAAGAATGAAGGAATACATAAAAGCATCAGTTCAGCATCTTATTTCTTGAATCTTTTCCCTCCGGTCATTGCGACCTAAATAGGTTGGCAGAAGAAGTATTTCATTGGACTCGTAATTTAAAGATTTTTGCATATTCTCCAATAAATTCAAACGCAAACTACGTTGTCTGTCTTCCAAACTATCCCAGCCCAATCTATATATCAATTCTGTGATGCTTTCATAAGGGCTGTAGCAACCAGTCACAAATCGAGCGGCTCTCCTCTGCACCCTCTCCATTGAGTCGATCAGGCCTCTCAATACGGATCCTAAACTCCACAGCAGTAATCCAGATGCGGACGCACTAGTGTTTTATATGCTATCTCCTTCGTATGAGCATTACAGATCCTCAAAATATGACCTATGAATTGCAATTTAGCATTAGCTTTGCCTGTGACGGAAGTTATGTGCAAGTCACATTTCATGTTGCTTTGTACTATCACCCCCAGATACTTCAGGGAATCAACCATGTCAACAGCTGAATTGTTTATTTTGTACTCGCGAGTCAACTGATTCTTTTTGTTACTTATTCTCATTGCCTTGCACTTTTTGCAATTTCCATTTATGGCACCAATCGGAAACAGCATCCAAATCGCAATCATCGGAGCACCTTATTTCCCTGTAGATAACTGCATCGTTGGCAAACAATCGCAACCAGCATCTGACGTTGTCACCGAGATCGTTTATAAATATTAAGAAAAGAAGTGGACCTATTACACTTCCTTGAGGAACCTATGAAGTAACAGCTATCTTAGAAGATGCTTCCCCATTAACAACGACAGACTGAGATCGACCAGTTAAAAAATCACGTATCCATTTGCAAATCTGATCCGGTATACCGTATGCTCGAATAAAATCACGTATCCATTTGAAAATCTGATCCGGTATACCGTATGCTCGAATCTTCGCTGAAAGTCGGTTGTATGGTACAGAATCAAAAGCTTTCTGAAAATCCAAGAAAATTGCATCAACTTATGAACCTGCATCAATATTTTTCATTACATCATGTGAAAATAGCGCCAATTGTGTTTCACACGATCTCTTCATCTAAAATCCATATTGGCACGGTGTAAGTAACTCAATCTAGAAACTTCATAATGCTAGGGCATATAACATGCTCCGGAATTCTACTGCAGACAGATGTTAGAGATATGGGTCGATAATTCCTAGGATCACTCCTATCTCCTTTCTTGAAAACAGGAATTACCTGGGCTATTTTCCAGTTGAAGGTACTTTTTTCTCTTCTAAAGATTTAAGGAATATATCTGACAGAAATGGTTCAATTTCCTCTGCATATTCAGAAAATACTCTTACCAGTATACCATCTGTACCCAGTGCTTTACCCCACTTCAAGAGCTTTAATTGCTTTACAATACCTACACTATCAATCTCTGTCAGATCCATCTCTAATTCCATGTGATGTGGTAAAGTGGGAGTATTTTCCATGATTTCATGCGTGAATGAATTTTTGAATTCGGTGTTAAATACGTTAGCCTTGTCGCGGCTGTCGTCATCTTCCCGTTCGTCTTTTTTTAGAACTGGCTTGTTGTTTCCAATACAACTAACTTTTTTTACAGACGACCAAATTTTTAAGGGTTTTCGGTGAGGCTCTTAGCGAGAGAATTGCAACGAAAGTCATTAAAGGCCCCACGCTTCGCATTCTTAACATGTCCCTTCATCTTCTCTAACTTATCTAAATCAGTCCGATGCTTCGTCCTTTTTGATCATGCATGTATCTTCCTTTGCTTTTTGAGTAACCTTTTAACATCCGGTGTGTACCATGGGGGATCATTCCCTTCCCTGATTGTCCATTTCGGTATATGCAAGTCCATACCTTCCCTGACCATACGTATGAATCGATGCCACCTCTCTTCACCGGTGCCTCTTGCTACTATGAAGGTATGGTAATTATGCCTCAAATACCTTCTAAAACACTCTTTTGAAGCCTTTTCGAATCTGTGAACGATCCTTTCTTTTTTTTATTTTTGCGCGTGGCTGTTAATTTTAGTGCAGCAATTACAGCTTTGTGATCACTTATTCATATAGGCTACATCATATATACATTACAATTATATCATATGATATTAATAATGTTCGAAAATTTAGTTTATATCAAATAACAAAACTTGTGACTTCATTAACTGCTTCACATTGAGAGTACTTCCCAGTACCACCTCCCAATCTGAATTCTACATGTGGAAATTGTTTTTTGATGTAGGTTCACAACTTACAGTAATGGGTATCTAGTTTCAACTGTATCTGTAAAGTAGAGTTCTCTATATGGATTTTTAAATTACATGTAATGTTTGTGTCTCATTGAACTGGAATACTGTGGCACCATACATTTCTTCATTTTGATAAGTTTATCACCAACTTAAATTCCTTCAAACTTAGTAAAAGTTTATCAGCAAGCAGCTCTTTCATTTCAACACTGAAGAAACAGTCTACTGAATTTAAACACAGCTGTGCATCTTTCAATCCACATGAGATATGACCAGAAACAGCAAATACACATAAATATGAGGGTTCTTTTATAAATAAGTTGCACTTATGTATGATTCAGAATAACATGTGATCGCTGCAGTGCACATGCACATCTGCACCCACCAAGCATTGCACTCATTTAGATTCCATTTGCAATTGTATCATCTGTCTGTGTGCTGAGCTGTAGAAATTTATAATGTTTAAGAAAACTGATTTGCTCCCGGCTGTGAAATACGATTCTGAATCATTCCTTTAGTGCAAGAAATCTGACAGCAGTGGAAATTCACCATTATTTTTGTGAAGTGTACATTGATAATGTTGTGAATGATAGTAAAGTTCAAATGTGGGGCAGAAAGTTTAAGGACAGGTCAGGAATGCGCATGATGAACCTCACCCAGGGCGACTTTTTCTGATTTCTTAAGATTTGGCTCATGATGGGGGCAACACAATTAGAGATTCACAATTTTATATTTATCAGTTAAGGTTTTAAGGTAAGTTTTGTACAACATTATTTTGGATAAACTGGATTATCGTAAATTGTGTTGTCAGTGGGTTACAAAACTATTTTCTGACAATCACAAAACAAAAAGATTTTGCTGTGCTTTATCATTTTTGACTTGATACCATCAGGAAGAGAGAAATTTTTATACCACATCATTACAGCAGATGAGACCTAGGTGTCTTACATGACTACTCAGTGCAAATGACAATCAGTACACACATTGTCACCAACCAAAGTGGGAGACAAACAGATAATTTCAATATGAATAAAAATGGCAAATCGTTTTTTTTTTTTTTTTTTTTTTTTTTTTTTTTTTTTTTTTTGCTTGGGTTTTACACCTCGTCGACAGCGCGGTCATTAGAGGCAAGATGGGATTGGGGCAAGGAACGAGAAGGAATTCGGCCATGGCCTTTTTAAAGGAAGCATCCCAGCATTCGCCTGGATTGATTTGGGGAAACCATGGAAAACCCAAATCTGGATGCCCAGTCGGGGATTCGAACCCGCGTCCTCCGGAATGCGAGGCCAGAACGTTAACCGTTCACCCACCAAGCTCGGTGCAAATCGTTTTGGTACAGGAAAGCGAAAAAAAATACAGCATTTTATACAAAACAAGCATCATGACCTACTGCCTTCTGTAGTGATGTTGCTCCATGACAATACAAGGCCACATGTTTCTGCACAAACTCAAGGTCTAATCAGGTCTTTTGGATTAGTATAACTGGATCATCCACCTTACAGTTCAGATCTTGTACCCAGCGATTTTCACCTGTTTTGGTACTTAAAATAGTTCCTTGGTGGTCAGTGGTTCAGTGGCGTCAAAGAAGTGACAACTGCAGTTATGGATTGGGCTTCTTCACATGATGCAGATTTCTTTTACATTGAAATTCAAAAACAGGTTAAACTGGTTTGAACAATTATATAGAAAAGTAGGTAAAAGTATGTAGCATATGGAAGTAAATGTGTTTTAATTATGTTTTTTTCTTATTATATATATAAAAAAAATCATAATTCAAGTGGGTACATAATTTGATATTAACTGATTGGCATTTAAAGATTTATAACATAGCTAAGACTTTTGGTATGGCCAAAGGGGTGTTTGCAATACATTTTACATCAAGAATTAAGTATGCGAAAGCTTAGTACAAGATGTGTGCAATAAATAAATGCAAAAATAAATTTCTCAACAATGTTTGTACCAAAAATGAAGCAGTTATCAAAACAGTAGGTGGAATGCTGTGGCTTTGCACCAGAAGAGGAACAGTCAATTAATAATGCAAAATGATCATGGCCAGTGTTTATTGGAATGCAAAATAAAATTATTTTATTGATTGCTTGAGAAGGGCAGAAAGAAAAAACTGTAATATAATATGTAAATCTTTTGGACAATGTGAATGAAAATATGAACGTACCTGAATCACAAAAGAAAAAAAATCATCTTTCTTAAGTAACATGCACTTTCTAACAAAGGTGCTTTTGAAGTACAAACAATTGGATAGCTGCACATCTAATCAAAGCCGAGAGAAATTTATAGCTTGAATTGTTTTAAGTCAAATGATGAAGTAGTAGCAGCTGTAGTTGAGTTTTAGAAAAAAGAGCTTGTAGAAGCTCACTTTTGGCATGGAATCCATTTATTGGGGAAATGTTGGACAAAACTTGAGAGTAATTACTTACAAAATCCACACTTCCACTGATAGTTCAATTAATTGTGTTTACCCTACAGACCAAAACATTCCCAGTTCCTTATGCCTGAAATCACAATATAGTTTATGATCTACATCATCTCTTCCTTTCCTCATACTACTCCTAATCGTTGGCTGCTAATATACTCCCACTTCCTATCTTCCAATTACTCTCATCCCAGCTCCTTTATCATATCAGTTGCTAATTGTGTTCTGGGGTAATGTCTGCAAACGAAGCTACCTTCCTTTGTGCCACATCTTAACTCCTGTATTTGATCCTTATAATGTGGGACCTGTACATCACACCATACTCAAGAAGGTTTGTTTTTATCTCACTTCATTTGGATGATCCATCTGCTTAAGGCTTCCAACCATATAAGAAATATTCCCCTACCACCTACTACCAAATGGGTTTATTATCAAATTATATGTAAAGCTGAGTAACATTGGAGCAGGAAGAACTGCCATAAACACTCACAAAAGTTGAAGAGATGAGGTCAGCTGCAACAAAAAATTACACAAAAACAAAATATTTCAGGCAAAATGCTTTTATTAATATTTATTTATTTATTTATCAATCTTGATCCATGGATCCCTGCTGAGGAAGTACCTCTGGGAAGAACATGAGATACATGGCTGTGCTTGTGCAAGCATTTGTGGTTGAATCCAAGCACAGTCACATATCTCTATGTTCTTGAAATATTGTGTTTTTAGTATTTTGTGTTATTTTTTGTTGTTGCTGCCCTCCTGCCTTCAAGTTTGGTGAGTGTCGGGTGTACTTTCTCTTCCCTATATTCCTTATTTTTTGGCTTGAAGCAATTGCTCTCTCACATTATTATCACAAATAAACCTTTCCATGTGTGAATGTACAAAGCTGACTCTTTTAATACACATTGATTCAGGGGCCGATCCAGGATTTTTTTTGGGGGGGGGGGGGGGGGCGCTTGAGCAGTTTTAGGTTTGGGGGGCCTTGAATGAATTTTGTTTTGGGGGAGGTGCTTGAGTGGATTTTGTTTTGGGGGGGAGGGCTTTAGTGGATTTTGTTTGGGGGGCTTGAGCCGGGTAAGGGTAGGCTTTATAGTCATGTCACCCTTATAAGATCATTGGAGCTTAAAAAAAAAGTCTCCAAATCTCCAAAATTATGATGTCGCAGGGAGAGGGTACCTAGATACTTTTTTTTGGGGGGGGAGGCTTGAGTCCCTTAGTCATGCCCCCCCTCCCTGCATCCGCCAACTGCATTGATTTACCCAACTACATATCCTGTCGAGATCCTCAATGGCCATTCACAGTGGTCTTTCACTTTAATTACACTACACAACATTAAGCTGTATACAGAAAACTTGACTACCAACTCTAAACTAGCAGCTGAATCATTCATTGCAACAGTAAGCAGCAGCGTCCCCACTACGCTTCATCTCTTTTAATACACCGAGCATGGCAGGTGAGCAGTAAAAATCTGGCAGGTATTTTGTAGAATGTGGGTTTCAAATCCTTGTTTGACCACCCTGTTTTTTTTATGGTTTCCTGAAATCACGTCTGGATGGTTTCTTAAAATCAATAAGTCATGACTTAATTCCCTCCCATTCATTGTCCCCAGTCCTCTCCCATCTTTTATTACCTCAGTATTGACGAGATGTAAAGCCCTTTAAAAAAAAAAGAATTATTTTACTCCACATTTTTCATCCTTTCTCTTTGTTACCCATCTCTTTAGAATGTTCCAATCCAGAAAGATATAGTCTTATACATGGTTCTCTGTCAGAGATTCAGAACTAACCTTCAACTTGGCCATTCTCATCCATTTCTTAAATGTCTTGTATATAATACACTGATTCCTTTCTCCCTAAATGCCTGCTATTTATTTGCAGATCATTTCCTTTCTTTCCAGATATTTCTAGTGCGGCTGAGTAACAAGTACATTTACAGCTTACCTACTGCTGAGGTTAAAGTTATCGAAATGTAATTAAATTCCTTTTTGTCTCCATCCACCCAATACTCAATTTGAACTAGCATGACAAATTGCTAGTCATCTGGTTTTACAAAACACTCTCAGTATATCATCCTCCTGCCTAACCGTGTTGTTTTAGGATTTAAATCATTTCCATCATAGGAAATGTACCTAGCTGATCTCATAAAAGTGGTTAGTACATGAATGGAATGATTTTGAAATGGTGGGGTAAGCATTTGAGAAGATGCATTTTCATTTCCCTATCCTGATTTTGTATTTCTGTGGTTTCCCAACCAGTTAAATGGCAGAATGGTTCACTGAAAGGGCCATGGTTGAATTCATTCTCATTTCCTGCTCCCATACTATTCTGTCTCTAATGTGCTCAATTTTGATGATGTGTAAAGATCAAAGATATATAAATAAACCAATAAACATCATCATCTTAATCTGTTGTGATAATTTTGAACTTGGTATAGAAATCTGTTTTTATTATTATCTTTTGGAATGTCTGGATGTTTTATATGAGGTATTTAAATTTCAGGTCATTGTAAGCGATTGTGATACATTTTTCTTTTATATAAAATTTTCATATCACAGTTTTATTATTGCTTTAAAAAAATTAAATATTTGATTTGGTTATTTCCTGTATAGTTTATGAAAATATTTGTTAATATTGCTCAGTCAGCAGTAATTAATTGATTTTTGGAATTGTTAAGAGGATATTGTATCATTCAACTTGTAAAAACTAAAATTACTCTTAATTGGTGACTCAGTTGGCTGTAAGTTAATAGATATATCTTTAATTAAAATATTAAGCAGCATATGTTAGTTTTCTAGTAATAATTTCCTTACTTATAATATATGATGCTGATGGCAAATTTGACAAGCCTGTTCTCACTTGCCTATTTCAGTGGTGTTAGATGAATTTGTAACGTGAATAGCAAGTTTGGATTATACATGTTGTGGGTAGTAGCAGGACTGGATGATACAAGTTATTTATGTGCCTGTGTTTTTTTTTATTTTTATTTGTGTGAACAATTGCTTGGTCATGGGGTCAACATAGGAAGATGGATCATTATTTTGTTTATCAGTCTTTAAATATATTTTCTTTATCGTTCACCAGAATTATGACTTCCTATATTGCTATTATGAAACGAGACTCTTCCTATAAATTATAATCCTCATAACAACTTGAGTTTACTCCATCATAAGAAAAAATTTAAATGAACATTTCTTTAAACCAATCATCTGCAATATGCCGAATTACAATTATATACTGATGCTGCCACACACTAAAACCCTTGTTCTGAATATATTACCCATTTCTGATAATTGTGTATGAACCTATATTTATATGGAAGGATAGGGAAATGTGATCCAAAACTTACTGCAGATGAAGGCGGCTGGGACAACAAACACATAAGAGAAACCCAATATTTTTGCATACAGTCTTATTCGTGCAGAAGTGAGACACTAGGTAGAGTCAGATGTGTACACAGAGACCACCGTCTGGTGAATATATATATATATATATATATATACTCTGTAACCATTCTACCTTTCCCTACATTGGCATTGTCACCTACCAGTTGTTCATATGAACATTTTAGGGAAACGGTCTTTGTCAACTATTGTACATAAACCTAATTTCCACAATGCTAATAATCTCATTTGCTTAACAGTTTTCTGAGTCAACAGTGATTGTTGTAAACTATGCAGGTAGGTAATAACCTTCACCAAATCCTTAGCCACAAGTTTCCCAATATTCCAATGTTCTCTAGTTCTAGTTTTAGATTCACTCTTATCATCACTTTCACCACCAGCAACAATATAACTGAACCACTTCTATCACCAACCAAAATTCTTCTACTGTTCGTCTCAGTTGATGAGACAATATGTTAGGATGGTAAACAGGGAAGGAGCTAGCACGCTTGTGCAGGTTGTGAATCTAATTAAAGAAATTTGATTATTCAGCTTCCTAACAAAGGAATCAGTTTGCATATTCTTTTTTCTGGTGTTTGTCCAGTATTTTCACTGCCTGACGGTTATCAACATTGATAAACAAGCCTTAATGTACTTTTCCTAACCTGAAACTTTATTCAAATACTGCCTTATTTTCTGTGATCACGATCATAACTAAGTTGTAGCAATAGTCTTCTCATCTTATCCTGTTTGCGACTCCTGGATATCAATAATGCAGACTCCATACAATCCTTTTTCTTAATATTTTTTAAAGAATTTCTTATGTTACTGCTATGTTTCTGATTTATATTAACCATTTTCTGAAGCATAAATGTGGGTCTTTGGTGGCGATGAGTATGTTATCAAAAATGATTCAGTTACACTAAAAAATTAATATCCTCAAGAAAATGTTAAAAATGCTATTGCATTATGATTATTTTCTGCTTGAATCATTTTGGATATTATATTAATTGTTTTTATCCTGTTTTTGTTGTTTTTCTTAACAGAAACGCATTTTGGAACTTCAAGAAGAATTAGATTTGCCACAAAATATAGAGGTAACATCTGTAGAATCATTTGATGAAGATGCAAATGAATACAGCCGTCTTGTAGATATGCTGTTTGATTTTGAACAGACAGAAACTATTTCAGTAAGTTTTAAAGCTACAAAATTTTACTTTCATTTCTTAAATAGTTTGCAAAAAGCTAGTTACAGTATCACAATACTTTTTAAAATAAAATATATTTCATAGTCTGATTTTAATGGACTCTGTAATCATTTATTTTTATCAAAATTCTTCATTGTTTTAATTGAAACTCTTCTTTATAGAGTACAGAGAAACAGAGGGAGCAAGAGATTGACATTCCACAGGTTGATGAGGTTCCCAGGGAAGACCTGTCTGAATTCAATTTTAGAAAGTTTGCTGCTACATATTTTCAAGGAAATATCAGCTATCAGTACTCAAGGAAACCCCTTAAGAAGTCACTTCTTGAACTTCCTTTACATGTTGATGAACTAGTAAGTGTCTGGAATTTTCTATTCTGTTCATAATTACATTTCTTAAAAATAAAGTAACACTTCTTTCAATTGCTGAGCAACTAAATGGTTTTATACTTTGTGGCAATCCTGCATAATGTCTTCAGATTCTTGTGATTTATTTACTTATTAAATTGTGTTTGGTGTCCATTGGTACAATTTTAAATTATAGCGATGAATGGGTGTACTGTTGTAAGACCCTTAACTGATACTGGGGCTGTAGTCTCGGCTAATGCGCCTTAGCCAACAGTTCACTTAAATTAAAAGTTCTATGGAATTTTGTTGAAATACATTTAAATTGACCATGTAGCATTTCTGGGTTCTCATCTGAAATGCTTAGAGGTCACCACTAAATTTGTTAAAACCACAAACTTAGAAAAGGTTTCAAGTCTACTATGAAATCACAAAAGTCCACTTATTGAAAAACTTATTTTTTTTAAAAAAAAAAGTCTCAATTTCAAATTTAGCATTGACTAGGCGATCGAACAAACGTTTCCAAAAATTGTAGGTTGTGGATAGAAATTACCAACCGAAGCCCCTTTTAAAATTTATAAGTTCATGTTAACAGTTACCGCCACACCATCGCACCGAAATCCCATCATGGCCGACATTGGGTGTAAGTTTCCAATCAACTGCCTTCCCGCTCCAGCACAAACTACTGCAGATTACCTCACATAACGCTCCTGGAGGAAAGGCAAGACGAAACCAAAAGAAAGACTACATATTACGAAGTTACTTCTTTGAACATCACTGGGAAAATCATGCGCGCAATCTTTCTTTAATTAATATCTCCAAAAGTACAAAATAGCTTAACTTGAAATTTTTACAGGGACTTTCTATTGTCATGTTCTATCTGTTTTAATTTAATTTATTATTCCAAAGGGTTTCTATAGTCTTAAGACTTAAGTCATCACATGACCAACTTAGGGGAATTTTTATGTGCTTCAACAACAATCCGCGACAATCTATTTTTCAAAAACTTAATTACCAGACAAATGCTTAAACTTTTTACTGAAACCATTATATATTCATAATCGTCTCAACTTGGGCTATCTACTGATATAAATTTCAAATTAATATTCCTTTTAATTAAAAAGTTCATTTTTTCTCTTCATTAAAACTGCTAATTAAACTTTGCCAAATTATTTAATTTTACTACCAAAATATCAGGAACAATGTTGACTATAGCTGGTGATAAAAGATCAGCTGTCGCTTTACTTGATTTAAAGATATTTCAAATCTTAGAATTATGCTTTCCTGATCGTGTGTTTCAAAACTTGAACAAACCGGAATATATCTTAAAATAAACGTTTCCTGATATGATAAATACACTTTAAAATGATTTTTATGGCGAATTGTCACTGTGGGAAAGATTACAGGAAAATTCCTTAAAGTTGACGATTACTCTTCTCGAAATTTCTAAGTCCAACATAAGCAACTTTACAATCGATCTATAGAATATTTTACTACTAGGGAAACTAGAATTTGCCAAAATTCTAAGGTGCTTACACTGTGCTTATATATCTTACCAAAAAATTAATAATGATAAATAACTGATAATCTACTGTTACTAGAATTATTGACATTTAAAATACAAATACACTAAGTTTAAAATTTACTGATTAAAATTTTCTGATGGTAATTTATTCGTATCTCAAGATACAAAAATGTAAGAACTTGTCTTGATTAAATTGTTTTATTCCAATAGTTAACAATACCGTGACAGTTAGCAATATTGTGTATTCCCATTAACAGATTATTTTCAGTGTACGGGAGTTTATATTTCATTAGGACATGTGTTGTTGTAGGGGGTACTTTGAATCTTAAACTACCTAGTAAATCTGAACAATCTGTGTTACCATTGCACAAATTTAATAGAAATTTAAAATCATTAAGTTAATGAAATGATTGTAGTGAGGGTATTTTTAAGATGGATGCAATGTGGATATGTGTGTAATCAGAATACGATTCTAAAAATGCCACGTATCTTAAAAACTTATGCTGAACAGTTTCTATTCTTTTAGTCAGTTTTAATGTGTATGGTAACCAAATTATTGATGGATATGCTAATATTGACCTCACAATGGATAGATAAATTATTCTCATGCCTCAGTGGAATTAAGTTCACAAGTCCTTATGACAAAACCTAGTTGTTGGTTACAATTCTATACTAATGATCATAAAAACTCATTTTACTATCAAATATTACTCCTATATCATTAAGTGTGCACACCACTAGAACTCAATACCTCTTACTGAATATTTTGGTGAAATTTTTTCCCTGGCTTGTGTAAATCAAATATGTTTGCATTTTATTGCATTTAACTTTAAGTCATTATCAAAACACTAATTATTAAGAGCAGTGCAACAGCTCAGGAGATCACATATATCATTAATTGTTTATATATTTTAATTTTTTTTATGTTGTTGCCAAAATAACTTAATTTTTTTAATAATTCTTTATATATATCATGAACAGAAGTGGACCAAGATGGAAACTCTATGGGACACCAAATAAAACTGATATTTCAATTCAATCCTTTATATTTAATTATTTTAACTCTGTTAGTAACTGTAATTGTTGTAGTTAAGTAGTTTCAAGCCAGTTGAGAAGGGATCCCACAATTCCAAATGATTTAAGTTTCAAGAAAAGTAGTTTATGATTTACCAAATTAGAAACTTTATTCAAACAGTATAGATATAATCAACTTCAGTTCCATTTCCTAAGGAGGATAAATTACATTGTGAATAACACGTTAAGTTTGTGTTGACATTTCTTCCATCCATGAAGCCAAACTGCTTAGGTGATAAGTATGGTGACAAAGTCTTCTTTAGTTTTTTTTTTTAACGATGGATTCCAGCGGTTTTGGTATTACATTTAAGTTAGAAATAGGTCTGTGGTTTCTAATATCACTTTTGGAGCCTGATTTGTATACAGGAGCGATAAATGCTGATTTCTACTCCTTTTGGGCTATATCTCCATTAAGAGATCTCTCAAATAATAATTTTAATATTGAAGCTACTATATGTTTGCATTCCTTTATCAAATTGGTGGTATAAATTAACATTTTAATTTCTTTAAATGGATTTATATTCAGAATATAATAAATCTACTTACTGAGAACATGTAGGACGTTTGTCTGTCTAATAAGATTCCCAATGATTTTTCACAATGACAAACATGTTTATTTGCTTTGAAATATACATTTTTGGAAAGTTTAGACTGTTTCCTATTTTTTGACATAATTGCCATTGAGGCCGATGGATTTTTACATGCTGTGTACCATCTTCTTTATGTACTAATCGTAGAACTCTCCTGCCACGCCGAAGGTAGCTTAACACCTCTTCTTTCAGCTCTTCTCCAGTTCTGAATTCAGTCCCACCCAGATGTTTCTTCAATTCAGGGAAGAGATGGTAAATACATGGGGCTATGTCCGGGTGGTAGGGCGAGTGTGTGACAATATCCCATCCAAATTGGTTGAGAAGATCGGTTGTCAAACGGGCGATGTGTGGACGAGCGTTGTCTTGACGGAAACACGCTCCCCTCGTGAGTATACCTCTCCTCTTGTTTTGAATTATGCGGCGCAGTTTCATCAATGTCACACAGTAGCGGTTACCATTGATTGTTGTACCAGCAGGCATGAATTCTCACAACAATAACCACTCCATGTCCCAAAACATGCTCTCCAACACTTTGCTGGCAGACAGTGTTTGCTTGAACTTCCGCGGCTTCAGTGTCTCTGGATGTTTCCACTTACAGGATTGTTCCTTCGTTTCCATCGTTGTGTATTGATCCCAGGTCTTGTCCCCAGTAACAATTGAATCCAAGATTTTTTGCCATCGGTTTCATGGGCTTGTAGGTATTCATGGACCTCTTCAACACTTTGACATTTATGGTTTTCCATAAGCATTCTTGGGACCCATCTTTCACAAACCTAGGCATACCCTAAATGGTCTGTCAACATTTTGCCAATGGCATCAGGGATCATCTCCCAGAGTTCCCGAACCATCACACTTCAATCTGTCAGCATTTTTTCTTCCACTTTCGCAATCGTTTCATCCTCGTTTCATCCAAAATCAATGGCCATCTGGTACGCTGTTTGTCATGGACATCTGTACATTGTAAGCTACCTTACTCTTGGTATTTTCAATAGTTAGTTTAAAAACCGACGAAATTTGGGGGTTAACACTGATACAAGATACTGCAGCCCAAAATCGAATCAACAACACCTCAAAGCAAGAAAAGTAAATAAACAGGACATAATAATAATAAATAAACAGTTTCCAGTAAAATAGCACTTGTAAACTTACCTAAATGAGCGTAATCCATAAGTATCCAAAATTTCAAGTAAGCAGATTGGGTTAAGCAACCATATCACTAATATTCCACACATCTTGTCACTGTAAAGCACTTTTGTAATAATAATTTCACCATTGTATATTAAAATTCACTAATAACTCGCAGTTCCAAATAGATTTAAAGCAGTAAATATGACTTTCAAACAAATCTTCCATGTGCTAACTTCAATAAAATGTTTCAATCCAGTCAAGTAATTTCAGGGCTTTAAAAATAGATTTAACAACACTAAATAACAGGCAGATTAATATTCTTTAAGTTTCCAATAGCTATCAACTGTTTAATAAAAGATATGAATAAGTTGAAAATCATAATCCTACGACATAGTTACCGCCGACTTGTAAATAGAATTTTGATCTGGCAAACATATTTCAAGAGCTAAAAACTTTTGTAAAGCACTTAAATAAAATAAAGGAAGACTTTAAAAATAGTATCAGGCCGAAATAAGTTGTAAATAAAAAGTGAACAAAATTGAGTAATGCTGCAAAACTACCAAATTTTAGAAATTCCATAACTTTCGATACACTTAACCGATTTAAAAGATTTTTACCTTTTTGAAATCAGCAGGACCACAAGAACAGTTTGGTAATAGTTTAAACTTGATATTCGGAAAATTATTCAGGTCACTTTCCGGAAGTGATGATTTGCATTTTCAAAGTCGGCTAGCTTTCCTATTACACCAATTTGAAAAATAGTTTACACCGGTTTGAAAGCACTGAGAGGAAAATTACACATAACACAACACTTGTTGAAACACACTCTACATCTTGTGATTTTCTGGAAGCCCTCAGCTTAAATAAAAAGTATAACACCTGTTGACTCTTGCGGTATTTTGTCCGGAAACCGGCCTCCTGGCAGAATTCGGAAGTCTCTGGTCGGGTTAACACGTATTATGTTAAACGAATTTCAGCGCTCTCGGCACGCGGGCATTCATGGGTAACGGGAAACCATGATGGCGGGTGTGTCAGGGAGGCCATCTTTAGAAAACTGAACTTTTGTTAGACATGTGATACTTCAATAGGAGAACTTTATTTTTCGACCGGGGTTTGGCGAGTCTGTTCTGCTTCATTACTTGTGATCTATCATGTGATGTTTAGTCTGATGCCTTAGCTAACTGACATTTCCTGTACTTTGTGAAATTTTCAGAATATATATTTTTCGTGACATGGACTTCAACAATTTTCATTTCTAAATTAGTACCCTCCTTACATGGGGTTAATTATGTAAGTGGCGGCTGTCTTTATAATACAGTTAGCAGATTTCTGCCTTTGAATTTTCTGCACCATTTGCACATGTGTTGTATGCTCATACATTTTTCTCCATAGAATTCACACAATCAGGAAAGAATGGCCTCCGGCGGAGTGTCTTTTGCACACACAAAATGAATTGCAGAGCATAATTCACACCTGGAGGGCGAAGTGAGTGGCAGCTACATCTCTAACTGACTTAGTGTCGCAGACAGTTCTGGGGATTGGGAGAGGGGGAACCAAGCTACACACCAGTGTTGCTGGATCACGACTGCAGCATCTTTGGAACCTTATTATACGGACAACCCTCATAAGTTACAAGCTGAGGCTTAATAAGTATACCCTTTTTTTGTAACCGGTTCTCTGCAGAATGAATAATCATTATATTGACTGTTTCCACACAAATTAAAACCTAGAGTTACGATTTTTTTTTAATATGAGACTAACTTCCGAAATAAGTGACAGGATTAAAACAGCTGCCAACTTCTATAGTTCTGTTTCACAAATGGCACGAAAATTATCTTTACATAAAAAACCACTAAGATCCGAATCTTCACATATAGACTAGACTAAAAATGGTGGCAACTAGATTAAGATCACAAATGAAATTCATAAGGTCAAATACTTAGAAGACCAGACAGGGCAAAATCAGATATTTTCGAAATACTCCAAAAAGTTACAAATTTATTGATTTTAACGGTGAAAATCTGATTTAACTAACATTATCATAATTAAACCCCAATATCCACAAATTACTGTCTGATCACATCATTCGCCCACCATCATCTCAAATTTTGGTCTCTATACTTTCCTATTATAATCCTGTTTTATAACATCATGTCATCTCAAAAATATAATCTCTGACTGTAAATCATCAACACAGTCATCCATTAAAATAATGAACATCAATAGTCCCAATTCATCACCTTGTGACAATCGTGGTTTTGCCTCCATATCTTTGATACTGCTGTTTGTTGCCACATCAGGTCCACTGGAGTGGATAGTCAGATGAAACAATGGATTATGATAGATATGTTTGGATATCTGGCAAAGTATTTATACTGGTGTAAGAAAAATGTTTGTTTGATAAATTTTCAGAAATAGGGGTCTGGACAAATTTTCAGAAAGTATTTTAAATTGACCATTGTGGATATATTTAGCCAAGAAAAATAGCACTTTACTTAAATAAAGCTTTGTAAGTACATAAAACCATGTGTAAATTTTAAACTTTAAATTCCCACACAAACAATATATCATGTGATCTCATCACGCGTGACGTCATACTTGTGTAAAACAACTTGACCTCCGATTTGTTATTCAAAAGTATTAAGTGATTTTAAGCGTTTTATGAAGTTATAGTCATAATGGAATGAAAAGCGAATTGTTGGTGCCAAGTACCTGAATGTACCAGTACTTCTATATCTTTTGCAAACAAATTATTTTTGATGTACCACTAAAAGCAGAAATATGAATCAAGTAGTTGCAACTAGCAAGAAGTCAATACAATGGAATTTCAATCCATAAGATTTCGAATAAATTTTGCATTCCGTTCACACCTTGCACTTGATAGTACATATATGCGAAACAGAAATATGAATCAAGTAGTTGCAACTAGCAAGACGTCAATACAACGGAATTTCAATGCATAAGATTTTGAATAAATTTTGCGTTCTGTTCACACCTTGCACTTGATAGTACATATACCTGAATCATGATGAAGTTGTGCATATCCCATGGCATCACCACCGTAGGATTGTCTTGTCGATCTAAAAATATGTGAAACCAAAACTTTAAGTCTCATAGGTATGAAAAAAAAATCACACGACATTCATAATGAAGATTACCCCATTTGAATTCGGTAGAGGTTATGTTTTCTTTTATTTCAATTTTCAATTTATTAGGCAATACAGGGTGTTCACTGGGAAACGCTACCCGCTGCTAGCACCACAAGGAAGAAACAGCTCGTGCCGAGCGAGCGACCAGCTTCCCACATAGTTCAGCCATCAACAGCGAAACTATTAAGCAATAATTACGCTCCACAGACATGTATATGTATGTGTAAAGCAGATAGATATTATGTAATTCATTAGCTTACCTTATAAAAGATGCTGGAAGTGTCGACCCTCTTGCGTAATGCACATTTGACATCTTTTAAACATGTTTCGAGGCACATGCTGAATTTCATCTCTCTCCATGGACATTATT
>JARYHS010009663.1:0-12000 GCA_031002005.1 Vandiemenella viatica | reverse complement strand
GGGGGGGGTGAGTAATCTGCCGAATGCACCTGACCGTACTGGTGTTACATGCACCAACAGCCACGGGTAGTACGAGTGCTTGCTAGTTACAAGTCTCCTCTCGTAATCATGTACAACACTGTAAAATGATCCGAGGCCTCGTGTTTGCTGGGGAGTGCACACGCTTGTCGTTTAGCTCATGCAACACGGATAGTACACCGTCCACTAAAACAACGTAAACTCTAAAACGCTGTGTTAATACGCTTGTGATAAATCCACTAAATGCTGCGGAAAGGACCCATCAAAATTTTTAGTTCTTTTGCACTTCAAAGAATATTTTAATAACTTGAAAATAATTAACTTAAGGTCCTCAAAAACGTTTTCATATTCTTACAAAAAATTATTAAGTTTTTTAATCACCATAGCTGATTCTTAAACTGTTTAGTAGTACATTTGATAAGTATTTAGTAGCACTTCCATGCACGCAAAGAGCTGACACTGAAGTACAGTTTTAAAAACAAGAATGGCTGGGGAACTAGAGACAGCTGTAAAATTATTTCAAACTGATATATGAAATGGAAAGAGACGTGAAATTACATACACTATGACAAAGGAACAGTAGAATAAGAGATTTTAGTATCAAAATAAGACTACACATTGCTATGCTATCGAAAAATTACGATCATATTTTTCAATAAATTTAGTTAAAAATTACGACTTCTATATGCTACCTTTGATTACATAATTATGGAATAAGAATTAAATCGTGTATTTGAACATGCTTTACTTTGGTATGTGTAGTTAAATGTGTGTGAGGTTAAGTACCTGGTTAATCTTCTTCTCCTGTTGATTACATCACCAAATACAAAGTATTTTTTTTTTCCAATGCAGTGGCATTATCGCTGGATGATTGAAGATCTGATTGGAACACGTCGATTCTGAGATCTGGACATCTTATCATTAGAAAATGTGGTATCTGGTTGCTATCCCAGGTATTCCGATGAGGTAAAAATTTCTGTACAGCGCCCAACTCAAACTCGAAAGCTGTTCAGCGACTTCGATATGGGCGATGATTGTTCAGACTTGGGTAGTCAAATTCGCCATGGTTAAACTTTTAATGTACATATTTTACTAATGAAAATCATTAATGTCGTAAGACGATTAAATGCTCTACATTCTATGAGAAGAATAATGAAGGTACTGACATACATGAGGTTCATATAAGATACTTCCTTTTTTTTCGCTATGTGTGAAAAAAACATTAAATATGAACCGGTCCCGAGCATTAGGAAACCCCATTGAAAATCCTATGTTGAAAGCATTAACAGTAGGCTATTATAATGGTCACCTCTATGACAACAGAAAATGATCCGGTGAGCTGTTGAAAGTGTTGAAACTGCTCTTGTTTGTTCCACAAATCAAATACAGTAACTTACTAACCAGTAGGTACCTTTACTTCCAATTCCATAAACATTTACTTTGTCCTAATAATTTAAGACGATCTCAACTGTAATCCTTTACAACTGTATATAGCGTTCATGAAGAACCTATCATTGAAATTATCCAGTAATCAATTTCAGCCGTTATAAAATACCTCGAATATTACTAATCAGTATAGAAGTTCTGTAGAATTGTATTGTAGTTGCCGAATTCTAGTACTGTCAATGTACTACAGAACTGAAATACTGCGATTCAACAAACTCACTACCTCTTTGAGAAAGGTGATATTTTTAAGACAGTTTGTTTTCGTGTATGTTTCAGATTTCAATGTCCACAGCATTGGCATCTACTGAACTTAAATTACAAAAGAAACGTTTTGGGTAATATAAGATGTGGAATGCAAGTTGTTAGACGTATTTCAATTATCGGTTTGACTGCAAGATAAACTTGTGCTCTCAAATACATTACCATCAAATGCCAAGGTCACATAAGCACCAATCCTGTATCAAAAGTTAACAGCAAATACAAAATTCAGACACTTCACGTGCACTGCAGAAAAGGGCGGTTTAGAAACTTTTACCTTAAACCATTTCTCAGCTGCAGTCCACCATCAGTAACAATATTTCGTGCCGGGCACTGTACGTACTTTAATTCTGGGAAAACGAGTGTCGAGGATTTTCCTGCGTGTGGAGTTGCGAACTCACCGGTCCGTTCTCTCGGCAACGTATGAGTTTGTTTCCATGTGCGTGTTGACGAACGGCGGTACAAACTGGGCGCAAAAGGTGCGTAATTAAAACTCAGGTAAGCGTAAATCTGATTCTCGTTTCCATTCCCCACCTCTGACGAGAGCGCACTTACTTTCATCATTTATGGGCGGTGGAACACAGCAATTACGAAACAGAATTTTATTGTTTCGTGTAACACATTTCACAAATGCACCTGCGTGCGTTGTCTCCCGTTAGTATGTGCACATGTCGGGTATGGCTCTTTCACCAAAAACCCATTTCACAGAAGAAATGTAGCTCTCAATGCTTTTAGATAAAGTAAAAGTAAGATAGGAAATGAGATTCCAGTAAATATGTACTATTAAGAGTTTTAATTTTTAAATCTTCTTTTATTCAACGAAGTTTGGTATACGTAGTAAAAAATTTAGAATTACACACTATCTCGTCTTGTAATCAACTCAACTTATCTTGATTTATATCGTAATCAAGTCTTTGCTTTATGATTTTATGACTTTTTGTTGACACAACTTATGAAATGATAATTGTTTAACTCCAAATTTATTTTCAAAAAAGTGTACATCACAAATTATTATTATATTTTGATAACATCCTTTCAATGACTAAAAAATACGCTTCCAATTTCTCTTAGAGAGTATATTTCTATCTTTATGATCGGATAAACAGGTAAGTCCACACTTACTAAGAAATTTTTAAACAAATATTTTTCTGGATTCATATTTTTATCCATATCCTCAAGGTAAGTATACGTTTAGAATACTTCTTTTAATCTGTTAACAGTCTGACACTTTTTTTAATCTTACTTAGTTATTTATGAATCACTAGAAGACTTTCTATATGGATTTTTGCAGATTATTTCATGCGAATGACAAACAATTTTCTTACTAACGGAAATATTATAGTATTACATAAATATTTTTAGTAATTAACATTTCAACATTTTTATTCTAGTTTCATGATAATTTTCAGCGATTCTATATTGTATTAGTCATTTAAGTTCATTTTAAACTGATAACATCATGGATTACAAATCGATAGATCAGTGACAAAGAGGTCTTAATTTAGAAAAAAAAGAAAAAAACTCCATAATGCAGGATGAAATTGATGAAAGGAAGAAGTATATCCTTGAAATATAGAGGAAAATTTTTTAAAAAAATAGTAAATTTTCTTTTTAGAATTAGCAACAACGTTCCAGGCCTATGCCTTTCTTTGTTTTGATTAACTGTATAGAATATAAAGAATGAAGCACGTTTACGATTTCAACAGCGCAATATTGCACTGGACTTTGGAATTTTTGCCTATTTCTCTGATTATAAGATAAAGGAAAATTTACACTTTTTCTGTAATTGATATGACCCTCAGATTAATTATGACAGTCAGTGAAATACGGAAGTACCATGGAAGGTTGTCCAAAGCTTGGTTGTTACAAGCATTAATTTTCTAAAATAAATATTAGTAGCACCGTTCCTTTGTTTATTTTCCTTGGTTCTGGATGTAAAGTCACAGCAGCTGTCCTGTTTGCCTAAGCACAGTGCACGGCTATATAAACGGAGTAATGCAGAGTGCAGAGACACACAGGGAAATGACCTGCAGGCGAGACAGGTATTGACACTGACGTCATGAACAACGGGTTGGCAAGCGCTGGCGGCGACTTGCTGACGGAGGAGGTAGTCACAAACAGGTGGTAGTGCATACACACTGAGCAAACAGACCCCTTCGTTACCCAGCGCCGCGCAGAAGTAGCGTCCCATACCTGCAGCTGTCATTAATACGAGATGACCACAGGCGTGTTTGAGTCTGGTGTCAGTGTCATTACTCTTGGAAGGCCGGGTTTTTCTAACACAATGACATAACAGATCTTCTTTGGTGAGTGACAGAAGAACTTTTTACCAAACATCAATTTTCAGTGTAATTTACACACTGTCAGTTATAAACGCTGTTGCTGGATGTAAACATTAAGTCTTTGAATGGTATTTATCGGAAAAATCATTGTGTTAACTTATGATACTATCTGCTTACAGATTGCTTATAAAATTAATTGATGAAAATATAAACATTTTCTACATATACAGAAGACTAATTACTGTAGAGACGATGACCCATACAAGTTCCCATCACCGGAAATATGTCATAAAGTGACAGAAATGAGGTGTATGTTGCACAGGATGGATCAGACATGACAGTCCAAGGAGATGTACACAAAGTAATTCAAAATATTATGCACAGTAGCATATTAACAAGGAAAAAATAGAAATCAAATATGTAATCATGGAAAAAACAAACACATTTTTTACAAGACTCCACGCCAAAAACGAAAACACGCAACAAGGCAATAAACATTGGTACACACATAAGGTGTGCAATATCACGAAACACCGGAAACGCTTTTAGCTTCTAAAACTAATTCAATAACAGAAATACAGGTATAAGAATAAAACCATTATTGAATTTAACGGTTTAATTTAATAAACACATAAACGTGAAGCATAAAACTCAGAAATATAGTTAAGGGGTAGCAATCACAATTCATTCGATGCACATCTGCTACAGCTATCATAGACGAATTAATAAACAAAACATTTACAAATATTAAGAATAAGAACCATTTGACGCATAAACTTACAACAGAGGTAAAATGTAAAGTACAAAAATTTCATCGACGAGGAAAATACTCCTCGCAAACTAAATGTTTGGCAGCAGTCTAAATGAAATTTAAAAACAACTCCACTCATCATTCAAACATATCACTGCAACTCAGATCAAACTAAACGCGAAGAAATTGATGAGGAACATGACATGATTAATCTACATAAGAGTACATAAAAGATAAATAACAATTGAGAAATAGTATTATATGTTGAGCAATGAAAGAAAATAAACAATAATTTTTACAACAGAATTTTGCAAATGGCATATCAGATACAGTTAATTCTTTTGTATAAATTGCTGAGTGGAGTGGATGGAGTTACCAATAATGTAATCCCTCAGTTTTTCTTTAAAAACATCTTTATTATCGAGATTATTTACGCCTCGTCAACGTGAAGGTCATTAAAGGCGGGATTGGACTGGGGACAAGGAACGGGAAGGAATTCGGCCATGGCCATTTGAAGGAAGCATCCAGGCATTCGCCTGGAGTGATGTGGGGAAACCGTGGAAAGTCCAAATCTGGATTCCTGGACGGGGATTCGAAACTCCGTCCTCCCGAATGCGAGGCCAGAGCGTTAACTACTCGCCTACCACCCTCGGTAAGAAGTTTATTAAAGAGATGTGTCCCACAATAATTTACTCCTCTTTGTACCAATGATTGTGATGTTTATGTTCTGAACAACTTATTTTTGTTTCTTGTGTTGAAACTGGGTATCTATCAATTTTATGTAAACATAATGAAACGTTCAACGACAAAGAACATGCGAAGTCGTTGCAAAAATATTGAGATTTTTAAAGATTTATCTGCAAGAATTTCTTGATTTTACCCTATGTAGAGTCCTAACAGTTCTTTTCTGTGCTGTAAAACTTTTTTACTTTGTGAATCCTCGAGAAAATGATACTGAAGTGAACTACACTTAATGGTTCCTTGAGGTTTATTACTATGTACACAAAACACTGGTAAACAATAACAAATGTGGTACAGTTAGCGGATGACCGTCGAGAAATTTAGCCTGGTCCTGATCCGGGGTAGAGAGACGGCTTCTACTTCTCGCGAACTTCCGGTGGTCTTCTGTAGTTGAAGCTGGTTCCGCGGTCAGGCCGGAACTGGCGGTGGAGCGGCCGGCTCCGCTTATATAGGCGGCCTGGCGCAGGAATTCCGTTGTGTGGTAGTACGGCGACCTCTGTAAGAAATAGTCCCACTTAGCTTCTAGAAGATTCTATTTGTTTTCCTGGTTTGTTTTGATGTCTCTGCGCCTGTTTGGAGTCGTATATGTATCCCGGCGTGCAGGCGCGTTGTGTGTGAGGTCTGCCTGGCAGGGGCCTTTACTGGCAGACTGAACATACCTCCCTCCCGGGGGGGGGGAGGGGGGGAAGCGATGTCTGCGACGTCTGCGAGGTCGTCTGCCGCGGCGCCCTGGAGCAGACTATGAAGGCTACCTCCAGGGGAGTACGGAGCTGTTCCCCTGGCGATGCGTGCCGACCTGCGTCGTGGTGCAGGTTGTGGTGGAGGTACTTGTGGAGCTAACGGCATCGGTTCGTCGGCGTCGATGGCCGGGGGCTGTACGGGGGGCGCTGAAGATGGTCCCCGCAGGTGGTCGAGAGGCTGCGGCTGAAGGGTGTCGGAGCGACCGACAGGTTGTGGCGTCGTTGGTGGCGCTGTAACTGTCCCTGAGCAACGGTTAGACGGCAGGAGTGGTGGAGGTGGCAGGGAAGGAGAGGAAGAAGTGGATGGCCGTGCCGTGGTGGAAGAGGACGGTGCCGTGGGGTAGCGGGGACGTAGTTGGTTTCGATGGCGTCGCACTATCCGGCCATCCAGGCTGACGTCAAACAGTTGGCGGCCCCGGGGCCGCTGGATGACCCCCGGAAGCCACCCGGCCCGGGAGCCAAACCCGCGGGCCCAGACTAGAGAGCCCGCGGGTGAAACGGAATGGGCCCGAAGGTACCTGTACTTTGGGCGGGGGTAAGAGGAGATGGAGGAGAGTGCGAGGTTGGCGGCCATGTAGCAATTCCGCCGGGCTTTTGGCCCCCACTGGAGTGGTTCGATAGGAACTGAGGAAGAGTGTCAATGCCTCTTCGAGTTTGTGACTTGTGGTGTATTTGGTCATTTGGGTTTTGAATGTTCTGACTAGCCGTTCCGCCTCCCCGTTAGATTGGGGGTGGAAGGGCGGGGTGAGGAGGTGTTGGATATTGTTGGCGGTACAGAAGGATAGGAATTCCCGACTTCGAAATTGCGGTCCGTTATCTGTGACGATAGCGTATGGTAATCCTTCGATGGAAAAGATCTTCGTGAGGGCTGAAATGGTGACCTCTGTAGTGATTGTGGAGCAACGGACGACATATGGGAAGTGGGAAAAGGCATCCGTCACTAGGAGCCACTGGTGGCCTAGGAATGGGCCAGCGAAGTCGAGGTGAATGCGTTCCCAGGGTCCGGACGGTGCCGGCCAGGAAAGGAACTTTTGAGGGGGGCGGGGCAGTTGTTGGGCACAGATGGTACAGCGCCGCACCATCTTCGTGACATCCGTGGTAAGGCCGATCCAGAATACATGGCGTCTGGCAAGGGATTTGGTGCGGGCAATTCCCCAGTGTCCTTGGTGGAGAGTTTGGAGGATTGTCGGTTGTAGGGATCTCGGAACGACGACCCTCGGGGTGGAATTTGGTTCTGTGCGGAGGAGCACTCCCTCTACTACTGAGAGCTGGTGGCGGATGGAGTAGTAGAACTTGAGGTCTTGATGATGGCGTGGAGGGGAACGTGTTTGCCACCCGTGTTGGATGTGGTGTCGGATGACACGGAGGAGGGGGTCCTCCCCTGTGGCTGCCGCGACTTTTGAGGCCGTGACTGGAAATGTCTTCAGTGCTTCTTGTATGTCATCGTCGATCTGGAACACCAGAAGTTCCGACTTGTCGAAGGCAAGGTCTGGTCCCTGCGGTAGTCTGGATAAGGCGTCTGCATTGGCATGCCTGGAGGTGGTACGGAAATGCATGGTATATCTGAACTGGGACAGGAATAGTGCCCAACGCTGGATGCGGTGGGATGTTTTGGTAGGCAGACGTGTGGACGGATCAAATAGTGATAGGAGTGGCTTGTGGTCGGTAATGAGATGAAAAGAAATCCCATATAAAAGGGAATAGAATTTGGAGCAGGCAAAAACAATAGCTAGCGCCTCTTTCTCGATTTGAGAATATTTAAGCTGAGCAGCCGATAGGGCTTTGGAGATGTAGGCTACGGGGCGTTCCGTGCCATCTGGTAATTTATGAGACAGAACTGCCCCCACACCGTAATCGGATGCATCTGTGGCAAGTATCAAGGGGAGGTTTGGAGTGTATGGCATGAGGCATGCTGCGGACTTGAGCTGCTGTTTAAGGGTGTGGAATGCGGTCTCGCAAGCTGGGGTCCAACGGAACGGGACATTCTTGCGACAGAGGTGGTACAGGGGTGCTGCCACTTGTGCTGCTGAGGGTATAAATTTTCTGTAGTATGAAATCTTGCCTAAAAAAGATTTCAACTGATGTAGATCCTGAGGCCGAGGTAAGTTGGAAATAGCGTCCACATAGGAAAATGCTGGGGAGATGCCTTCCTGAGCGATGATGTGACCCAGGTAGGAAATGGATTGTTGAAAAAATTGACACTTGGAAAGGTTGCATTTCAATCCTGCTGCACGGAGGCGGAGGAAGAGTAGGCGGAGGTTGGTCATGTGTTCGGCAGCGGAGGGTCCCGTGACGACTATGTCGTCGAGATAGTTGATGCATCCCGGAATATCCTGGAGAAGTTGTTCGAGATACCGTTGAAAAATCGCTGGAGCACTGGCCAAGCCGAACATGAGCCGGTTGAGTTGGAAGAGGCCAGAGGGAGTGTTGATGACTGTGTATTGTCGGGACTGGATATCCAAAGGGATTTGAAGGTATGCTTCTGCCAGGTCAATTTTTGTAAAGTAGGTACCTCCTGCTAGTTTACGGAAGAGGTCGTCCGGTCTCGGAAGTGGATAGTCGTCTACCAGCAGATGCGGGTTGACGGTGGTCTTAAAGTCACCACAGAGACGTAAGCGGCGTCCTGGCTTCTGAACTATGACCAACGGCGTGGCCCAGGGGCTGAACCGCACCGGCTGGAGGATCCCTTCGTCTTGGAGACGTTGAAGTTCTTCCTGAAGTGGTTGTTGAAGCGCTACGGGTACCTGGCGTGCCCGGAAGTATCGAGGCCGTACGTCCGGCCGGAGTTGGAGTGATGCTTCGAAGTCCTTTGCACAGCCGACGCCTGGTGAGAACAGGTCCTGAAACTCGGTGCAAAGGGCGTCCACTTCAGGAAAAGGAACATGCTGAGATACGAGGTGTATGTTATCCTCAATTGAAAATCCGAATAAGCGGAAAGCGTCCAGTCCAAATAAGTCTGCTGTGAGAGAACTGTTAACTACTAAAAAGGGGACTGAACGATGTACAGACTTATACATGACGTTTGCTGTGAACTTGTCCCAGGAGTGCTATTTCCTGTTTGTTGTATGTCAGGAGGCGCTTGGGGGCCGGCGAGAGGGGGGGCGAGCCAATTTGCACATAAGTAGTATAATTAAGCAATGAGACTGCTGCTCCTGTGTCGACTTGTAGGCGCAGGGGCTTGCCATTGACCGTAACGTCAATAAAAAGTTTGGATGCTGTGGAAGTGTCTACCTGATTGATATCCATAGGTGCGCCGCTCAACCTGTCTTGGTAAGACCCTGGGCGGCGAGAGCCGGGATTGGCATTGGTGGTGTTGGTGCGGCAGACGGACGCCAGGTGTCCTTCCTTGCCGCAACGTGAGCATTCAGCCCAACGATCCGGACAATTTTCCCTCTCATGTGCTGAATAACAGGCGGGGCAGGAGGGTAGGCGGAGCGGGCTGCGGCGTCGGCGCTGCGGGATCCGCTGCTGCTGCCGAGACTTGGTGCCCCTGCCGGAACGGGCCGGTTCGATGTCCTTCTGAGGAAGCGGTCCCCGGTTGTGGTGTCGGGAGGAGCGCGACTGGGAGCTCTGGATGGCGGCGACGTCCTGTGTGTCCTCTACGTCGGTTCGGATTGCGGCCACATCCGCCCAGGACTCCAGGCGGCGATCTGCGGCCGTAGATATTTCGAATTTGTAGGCAAGTTCGATGACCTGCTCCAGGGATGGGTCCTCTAACTTGAGGGCGTCATGCCGGAGTGCGGCATCTGGTGCAGCCTGTATGATGTGATCACGCACCATGTCGTCGGCGTAGGATTCGTGGGAACAACGAGTTTGAAACTTACATTTTCTGCTAAGGCCTTGGAGTTCGGCCGCCCACTGGCGATACGTCTGATCGGGCTTCTTCCGGCATTGATAGAATTCGACGCGGGCCGCGACGACATGGTACCGGCGTCTGTAGTATGCATTCAGTGTCGTACAGATGGTCGTGAAGGTGAGGGTGTCGGGGTCTTGTGGCTGAAGTTTGGTGAGCAAGACATACATCTTCGATTGGTTCCAGGAAAGGAAATATGCACGCTGGTCTTCTTCTTTGGATATGTGATGAATTGCGAAGTGTTGTTTTATGCGCTTCTCGTAGGTCTCCCATTCTTCGACGTCGTCGTTGAATGCTGGGAACGGAGGCGGGGCCGTGGGTTGGCGGAGATTCCTGACTTCCGCAATCAGTTGTCTCTGAGATTCGAAGAACTGATGTAGAAGTCCTTGGAGGAACTGTTGCCATTCCGTAGGTGCTGCTGGCGTAGCCATGATGGTCGAGAGTTCTTATCCCAACCTTGTCGCCACTGAAGTGAACTACACTTAATGGTTCCTTGAGGTTTATTACTATGTACACAAAACACTGGTAAACAATAACAAATGTGGTACAGTTAGCGGATGACCGTCGAGAAATTTAGCCTGGTCCTGATCCGGGGTAGAGAGAGACGGCTTCTACTTCTCGCGAACTTCCGGTGGTCTTCTGTAGTTGAAGCTGGTTCCGCGGTCAGGCCGGAACTGGCGGTGGAGCGGCCGGCTACGCTTATATAGGGGCCTGGCGCAGGAATTCCGTTGTGTGGTAGTACGGCGACCTCTGTAAGAAATAGTCCCACTTAGCTTCTAGATGATTCTATTTGTTTTCCTGGTTTGTTTTGATGTCTCTGCGCCTGTTTGGAGTCGTATATGTATCCCGGCGTGCAGGCGCGTTGTGTGTGAGGTCTGCCTGGCAGGGGCCTTTACTGGCAGACTGAACAGATAGCAACGAAACAAAAGTTCAGCACATAACCCTTCCTTCTTAGCTACCACCAGATGGGCCTTATCTGTAATTTTACTGTGCTTCCAGTAAAAATAGATCCCACGTCAAACTGAAACAGTTGCAACATTATGAAAAATTTACAAATTAAGCAACATCCCGTTCTTCTTTCTGATATGCGGCTCTTCGACGTCTGGGCCTTTAGAGACTGTAGAAGATTAGGAACAGGAAGAAATTCGGGAATTGCCTTTTAAAAGGACCATAGTAGTATTAAAAGAGGCTTTTGGGATATGACCCTCGCCTCCTGCGGCCACCCACCCCGCCCCCTATCCCACCTCGTGCGGACAAAGCGCCGCCACTCCAGGTAATTACCGCCTAAACTGATCCAAGTAATACTTTTTTTTAAAGTGCTTAACGTCTCTTAACAGCGAGGTTTTTAGAGACGGAAAAGGATGGGGGGCAAGGAATGGGAAGGAATTCGGCCATGGCCTTTATTTGAAGGAAGCATCCCGGCATTCATCTGGAATGATTTGGAGAAACCATGGAAAACCCAAATCTGGATGCCCGAACGGGGATTCGAACCACCGTCCTCCCGAATGCGAGGCCAGAACGCTAACCGTTACACCACCTCGGTTACTACTTTCAAACGTTCTGCTAACACAAACTGCGCTCCCGCAGTCTCATGTCACCTACAATATTAAGTAACAAGTTATATTTCCTAAGGATATGTAACAAATTGAGTTTTCACGTGTTGTAAACAACTGAAACTATATGCATTCGACATTTGCGCAATATGTTTGTTGAAATGTAACCACTATTTTAGTTTTAAAAATGAATGAATGAGACATATTCCCTATTTATGAGTTACAAGAATCTCCAGTTTTTAGGTAGTGTCCAAATTGTAAAGAGTATATAGCTGAGTTCGTAGATGTGTATAATGGATCGGCTAGGTTGCAGATATGAAGCGATTAACCATTCAGGTCGTTCGGATGCATGTAATCA
>JARYHS010009662.1:0-25167 GCA_031002005.1 Vandiemenella viatica | reverse complement strand
GCGGATCGCGAACTCGGTCTGGATTCTTCTTATCTGCTTGCAGTATCCGGTTTCGGTTCCAACTCGCGCTCCTTGTAGCGTCGAAAATTACTTTGCTATACTGACTTCTTCGTACTGTTTCTGGCTTTGCATTTACCCTCTGCGGCTGCTACACATAAGAAATGGTTTTTACAGCGAAAGAGAATATTTGTCCCTTTGCCGTACTAATAGGAAAATACTTTCCCAATATTTCTGCTATCATCGATCACTGATTTTACGTAATCTACCCCACATCTGACACCATTTTATGCGGCTGTAGTAACTGAGCGGCAAGTCACCACGGCCAAAGTTTGGATTCGCCTCTGATCAACCACTCCTCGATTAGCTTTCGAAGATATGTGGCCATAAGATCAGAGTGACTACGTTCTGCCCACACTTATTGCTAGTAATGAGCAGGAATCAGCGATGCAAATGAAATCATGTAGTTGAAAGAATGGAGTGACTTTAATAGCTTCAATAAAAATAGGCACATAAAATACACTTGAAATATACTGCATAAACTAGCTCTCATAAAAGGCATATGCTACTAATAAAATCCTGCCACTCAGGATATTCTTTCTCAGCCAGCCAGAGGGTATAACTTGCATTAGCCATTACCTAATAATGTATGGCGATGTGGTCCATCCTGTGAATCGGCGAATCGACTGCCCCTGGAGGCTGCTCCCGACTGCACTCTCCAGAGTAGAAACGTGGTGGGGAGAAGTCAGGTGACCTATTCCTATTTGTCTAAAATCCCTGGCTAAGGGCTTTCGGGGTTACCCTGGTAGGAGGACTGCTTCCCACGGGAAGTGACTTTGCCCAACCTTGAGCTTCGTTTGGTGGAATTACATTACATAGCTGCAGCTTGAGATAAATTATCCCGAGTGAAAGTTAAAACATATTATAGCTAAAATCTCTCAATATACTACAATACTACACTGTCATTGGTCAAGCAATAGTCTAACTGTAGAGGACATATTTTAATTATTTTAGATTTTTTATTTAGCTTCACCAAGTCTGAGGTTCGACTGAATGTAAACTGCCATCCGTTAGCTCAGCCGCTATGCCAACATGTGGCTGAAATTTCACACACTTCTGAGTTCACCTTGTAGCAAACAACTAGAAATCTCTCTCGCATGTATCTGATCTACGGAAGTGGCTAGCACTGCCTCAGATAGTCTCTCACGGGTACCCGCTGATTCTTGTTCAACTATCTGTTTTAGAATGTTTCCTATTGCAGAAACGTAGCCTTTGCTCACATTACGTCGCATGGAATCTGCAGATGTATATTTAATTGTAACTGAACCATTAAGTATGTGGTATTAAACATGGTCTATAGCGGCTTCAGTATTTTATTCAGCTGGGGTATAAGAAACCCATATGATTCTCCGATCCTGTGCAGCCAAAGTTTAGGTGCCAGTTAGCAAAAGAACCTCAGTACAACAAAAGAAGAAATACTTTGCAAGTCTTAGGAAACCTTAAAGAAAATGAATTAAATCAAAGTACAGAATACTCACCACAGCCATCTGACAAAGACAGACACTACACAACCAAAGCTTTGTTATCACAAGTCCCTTACTTCTCTTGTATATCCCCTCACCACTCTCTCCAACAAATTAAGGATTTTGAAACCTTTTCCAGAGTTAGTGAACAAATATTGTACCAATGTATTTAATTTCAAGTCTCTAACAAGTAATTCGTTACCAACCTTATAAACAAAATCAATCTTTAGTTTTTTATCTGTGTATCTGCTGCATCTTCTTGGCATTTGTCTTCATACCATGTTGACCTATCAAACTAGATATCTTGTCCAGATTACTCTACAGCTGTTCACAGTCTTCTCCCATTTTGATCCTGTTATATAACATTATGTCATCGGTAAACAACTTAACTTCTGATAGTGAACCATCAACAGAACTATTCATTAGAATTGCAATGTTCCCAATATGCTACCCTGAGACTTTCCCAGTTTCATTTTTACTTCTTTTGATACTCCGTATCCAACCCTAACATTTTACTTTCAGTTTTGATCATTCTTCTACCCAGCTTATTCCTTTTTCATCAATTCCAATGGTTTCTCCCTTATTTATCACCTTTGAAAGATCAATTTGGCCTTCTATGTCAACTTCATCTGAAATATCCTGTATATATCCCACTAACTGAGATTCACATGAGTATTCTTGCCTAAATTAATGTTATCGACTTGAAAACCACATCTGTTGCTCACAGATATTTCTGATGTGGTTGCATATCAATCTCTCCATTAATTTATCTACCACCAATGTAAAATTGATTGGCTTGTAAAATAAATTCTCCCTTTTTTGTCACAAATCCTTTATGGATCGGCACTATTACACATTTACAGTCCTGTGGTAAGCAACACACTCAGTTTAAATAATGTTTAAAGAGAAATTACAATGTCACATCCTGCCATCTTTAAGACATCAATAGTAATATTCTAATTGTTTGAATAAGATTATTCTCCAATTTACACTCACCCATTCCTGAATAATAGTCCATAGTGGTTTCACTAAACTGGTTACTTAATATCTCTGCCTTCTTTAAATTGTCGGTAACTTTTTCTCTTTCTTTATCTATAATTGTCTCAACACCCTACATTCCCCTAGCCACAGAAAATTCAAGATGTATACATCAGTGGTATGCCTGCTCCAATAATATTCTTCACAAACCCATCATTAGCCACATTCTTTGCTATTCCTTGTTTAGTGATTAGAAGTATTCCCTACAGCTGTTCCTTAACTCTATAAAATTCTCTTCTCACCAACCTCTTTCTCCTGCTTGGGCAGAATGATTACAGTATATTAGTCCAATACAAAATGTCACAGATTCGATATCAGCATGAGAAAATTATTATTACTGCACACATTCTTTTATCATACTATTCAATGTTTATGGCATTAACAATTTATTTTTACAAAAATTCATTGGAAGCAACTTTGGTTTTTGTGTAATGATCTTTAGACTTTGACCTTTGATTCATTTGTCATTAATTTTTTCCTATTTATAATAAATTTACAAGCACTTTATTTAACTTTGAATATTTATTTCTCGTTTTCTGAACAGACAAATAACAATGCTAATTACACTATTGTCCAGGATATCCCCAAAGTGTTTGCCACCGATTGACAGTGCGCAAGTGCCTCTCTCGTGGTTACCTTAACCTAACCCAGTAATCCTACTGGGTAAAAGGAACCAAATTTGAGATGGAATCAGAATCATGGCAGTGTTTTGGCATACTTCAGATTGCACAGCAAGCAGTGCAAGAGATGGGGATACCTTTGAAAATCGCTGCCGAGGAAAGGTTTCAAACAGAGTAGTTTCAATATCCAATCAGATGCCACCAGACTGCTCATTCTGAATATACTATAGGGACACAATTTAAAGTATTTACAGTGGAACAAAGCATCCACTAGTGTGTTATGTTGTCAGTAAACTGAAACATCTTTTGGAAGATATCAGATCAGCTGTGAAGAACTAAGCTCACTTTATACAAATTATTGGTGAACTGAAGCTAGAAAACACAGCTGTCATGGTGAATTTTGATGTCGTATCCCTGTTTACTAACACGTCGGCAGATGAACCTGTTTTGGCAATACATGCCAAACTTCTTGCACATGGACTTTCGACTGAATGGGCTAACCTCATGTAGTTTTGCCTTTTTTATTTGCGGCCTTACGCCTCGATGTCGAGGTCATTGGAGGTGGGATGGAACAGGGGACAAGGCACGGAAAGGAATTCAACCATGGACTTTGGAAGGAAGCGTCCTGGCATTCACCTGGAGTGATTTGGGGGAACCACAGGAAACTCAAATCTGGAAGCTCAGATGGGGATTCAAACCGCCATCCTCCTGAATGCTAGGCCAGAGCATTAACCGCTCACCCACCATGCTTGGTCAACTGTTTTCTAGTAAAGTGGTCAACTATATTCTCAAGTCAAAGATGCAGCTATGGGCTCACCACAAACCTATTCATGGAAGCATTCGAAAAGGAGGTGCTTCATAATGCACACATAAAACCTGAAAAGTGGATCCAGTACGTAAATGACACCTTTGTCATATGGCCTCATGGCATGGAGAATATTCTAACAGATATTTGCATGTCATGTCGCACCATAATCTAGCAATAAAGATGGCCATTCTAACATCATTGAACCTAAGAGCAAGAACAGTATGTGACAGGAAAGTCTGATGGAACAAATGGAGACTCTTACAAGAATATTCCAGACCAACCCCAAACATTAATCTGACATCAGGAGGGTTTCAAGAACTAACAAACCCATGGAAGACTATTTAGCTCATGTGCCAAGGAAATTTGCCTGTCTCCAATACATACAAGGCATCACAGACTGCATTGGAAAGCTGTCAATAAAGGTGGAGATACAAACAGTCTACAAGGCTCATTACAAGCTTGGCCCCCTCACATCCTAGGCTGTAAAACTGATTACATCCACACCAACTAGCGGGTGTTCACGAAATCCCCTGCAGTTGTGGCGGTGTTTATATTGGCGAGACGCACTGTGGAAGAGATATTTAAAGAGCGTATCCATCACTATAAACATAACAACAGCAACAAATCCACAATGGATCGCCATGCCATCAACACTGGGTACGAAATAAATTCTGAAGATACGAGGCTGCTGTGGAGAGAGGATCAGTGGTGGCCTTGACGAGTGAAAGAGTCAGCAGAATTTTTAAATAAAACTAACAACTTTCGCAAGGACAGCGACTTAATCTAAATATCACCTTATTATTAAACCCAGTTCCATAGATTGTTAAATCTTCTCTTAAACATAAATTATCAAACATATTTGACTATGTGTGAATAATTACCCTTTAACATACCAGAACATAAAACAATTTTTCATAATCTTCTAGTAGTTAAGATACCGTACAGTTTCTGTCTTATAGAGCAAGTGAATTTGATTTGAAATGTAACTGTGACCATAACTCAGTTCGCAATTTATAAAAAAATTCTATAAAACCGCTAACACTAAGTTACCTTTTTTTTGTCCATTTCACCAGTTCAACTTTATTTCACATCATTGGAAATACCTTTCTCACATTTGATTATCACTTATTAAAACTGAACACTGACTTCAGAATAAATTTTTCCCAATCTCATCTTTAATAATTTATTCAACACTCTTCTTAAGAAAACGTGGTCACAGACTTATGTAAAATTGGAAGCTGATTTTTTCCCCGCTAATAGCATTAATTTGAGTGAGACAGAACTCGACTTCTTAAACTAAACACTGACAACTTTTCTTACATCCAACATTCCAAAATTCTTACCATTTGCATTAGTCATGCCGTTTAATTTGCAATAGCTCTTAGTGTTTACATAATTCGTTTTGAGTAATTATGTGCTAGGTCACTGATGATTTTACAATAACTCATTTCCTCTGGCTTATGTTCTAGACCACTTGAGTTCATTTTTCATTAAATCTATGTTTCCTCACTGATACATTAACCGTACAGACACTCACAACGTATTGTAACAATTACCTGAATAATAGAGCTCATTACATTTTTCCTGTACACCGGTGCTCACATTTTAACCATCATTTCAGGCCTGGTTTGCGAATCCAGCCTCTTTTCCACGCTGCAGCATCACAATTATTTTTCAGCACCTCTCACATACGCAGGGTTCTCCCAACATATTTTATTTATTACCACAACATCATCTTAAGGAGAGGTACGAAAAGGGTTTTAGTACTACAGATTATGAATGACAAGGATCTGGTATTAAAGTGCAATATTCTCCCTGATGGCATCCATTCCTCGTAAATTTAAATCCCCGCCAATAATGACCATTTGATTCTCACCTCTCAAATCTGAGTATGAATTTAATTTCCCTGCAAGAGCCTCATCTTCATCTGCCATTTTTCTACTATGTTAACCAGCCAACACCCTGATTTTTTTCTTTTTTATTTCCCCAGAAATCTACCCCAAGTAACTCATGGTCATGATCTATGAAAACCAGTGCACTGTGGTAGATTCTGTTAACTAGTATGACAACTCCTCCACCAATTGCCCCGCTATCTCTGAGATACACTGTGTAACTATAGGGTAAAACCTCACTGTCTAGTACTTCTTCTTTTAACCATCTTTCTACCCCTACTATTACTTGTGGCTCGTGTATTTCAATTAAGTTTAAAATTCGGTTACTTTGTTCATTATACTGTTACAGTTCACCAATAACACCCTTATTACTGGCTGTATATTTTTAACATTTACCTCCTCCTTCCCAGTTCTAACCCAGTTTATCATTGTTTCAGCAACTTCATCTGTTTCTTTAACATCTGTGATTTTTCTGGTTGGGGATCTACAGTTAGTATCACTTTGATCATCTATACCCATCCCTTCACCAGCAGCCCCTAACCTAAAAAAAGGCACAGTCCTGACCCCATTATCACTGGAAATGAGCTCCCTTACTGTTTTAGCTAACAACTCAGAAAGTATCCCCTTGCCCCTCCTATCCATGAAACAAGATTGATAAATAAATAAAATAAAAATTGAGCTGTAGGCCATGCCTAGTGAAACCCCACCTACCAATGGTGTTCATAGGCACAACTCCCAAAACAGAACTAATGCCTTTCCCAAGTAGCACTTCCGTTTCCACATTTACTCGCCTCACAGCATAGTTCAATTGTGGTCGGTCATGGCGACTTAGTACCTGCATGAGTTCCACCCTGGTATGCTGCGCCTCCTTCACCACCTTCCTCAGGTCACACTCTATAACTTGGTTCCTATCAATACTATTCCCCGCACCTCCCACTATCACTACTCTATCGTCTTTAGTGAAACTCCTACAAAGTGAACCTATATCCTCTATAACCTGATCTAATGTTGCACTAGGTTTGAAGAAACTTGTGACCTGGTAACGTATGCCTAATTGATCCTGCAAACGATGGCCTACACCTCTCCCATGGCTACTACCTGGCAGCAGTACTCTTTTTTTCCTATTCGTGCCTTCCACACGCTTATTCCTAAAGGCCTGCTGCATCTTACCTACTCCTACATCTACATGAGGCTCTTCTCCTCCTGACTCTGGCAACAGGTCAAACCTATTTTTACCCACAATTTCTGAAGAGTCTGGCTTCTTCATCCTACTGACCATATTTCTCCTACGACCTGTTACCAGCTCTTACCCTTCCTTATCAACTTCCTCCAACCCACTATCTCTACTTTCTGCCTCTATAGCATGAGCCTCCACAGGCCACGCCTCCACAGGCCACGTCCCCACAGGATGAGCCTCCAGAACCTTGATCATTTCACACAACTCCCTGATTGTTTCATCCATCTCCCACATGCTTTCATCCCTAAGACAAAGTGGACAAAACCATGGGAGAGCCTCATTTACTTCCCACATTTCCCCTTCCCTACATGCCCAATGAAACCACTTTTTACACCAACTACAACCCAACCCTTCGCAACGTACCTGAGACTGGCGCCACACTTTCTAAACGAACCTTAAATTTATTTGATAAAGTAGTCTAATAAAGTTTATACTATGTTTTTTTAACATTTTTCTTAAATTGGATAAGAGCTTTATCCCTCAACCAAGTTATTTTAATTAATAAAGAGATAAAAATACTTAATTTTTTTTTATTAAGAAGTTACTATTTTCATATTTTTGTAAATGAGTAAATACGAAACATTTTTAAACTGAAATAAGTGATTAAGATACAATTATTTTTAAGACTGAAATAATTAATAAATATATCTTAGATTTACGAAGTTATATCTACAAACGATTTTTTGATTCGATACTAACGAACCAGAAGTCAGATATTAACTATTATCTGGGGCGTAGCTACTATGGGGCTAGGCGGTGCAGTGCACCGGGGCCCCTACGCTCAGGGGGCCCCCAAGCATACCTCTGGGGCAGGCCTGCCGTAAGCGGGCGTGCAAGGCGTGCACCGCACGCGGGCGGCACTTCGAAGGAGGCGGCAAATCGAGTGATAGACAGTTGCCGCCCCGCGATAATTGCCACTGCGTTGTCGTCACTACGAATCTTATGTAGCGGGCAACCTTTTTTTAGCTCTACTTCTGCTTCAGGCTGCCGGCGACATTCGGGGTGGCAACAATGGGGGTGGCAAATAATGTTAGAAGGGGCGGCAAACTCAGTTTCTTGACCCGGTTCGGAATTAACTCCTAAATCTATCTGGGGGCTCCCAAGCGCAGTTCAGAGGACTGGCGACCTTTTTTTTTTTAGCTCTACAGTCGTCTAAGGGGCCCCCTGAGACACAGGAAGCCCCTCACTAAGGGCTCATCCTTAGCTCAAGGGGCCTTTACCAGCAACACAAAGCACAAAAAAAAAAATATCGCTCATCTGGCCTGAGAGCCCAAAATAATTTTTTTTGCACGGGGGCCCTTGTTGACCTAGCTACGCCACTGAGTATTATATATTTATTTGCTGTATTTCTAGTAGATTACCGGTATTGTTATTTTATGCTTTAATACTAATAAAAATAACAAACTATTGTATTTCAGACAAAACAAAAGTCTTAGCAACAATCGACAACAATCTGAATCCGTAACACTTATTTTTTAGTTATACAACAAATTTGAGAAGTTAAATAAGATATCCCTAAGATCTTAATTACAATTTGTTATATTTAAACTAACTATTAAGCTTTCAGATTATTTATAAATCAAAAAACTAGAGAAAAATAAATGAGTATTAGCCAAAAATAATAGGCGATTTTTGAAGCTCTATTATCGAGTGAAAAATCTTGTATTTCGCCTCACTAACAATAATCCTAACTATTTACTTTATAATTGAAAGCTTTAAACTAATTTAGATGGTAAAACTTGGCTGATGACGAAGATATTTCAGGTTTAGTGCACAGCAGTTCACACACACAACCAGAGCTCTATTTAAGCATTGAAATCCAAAATGTCAGCACGCACAGAGAAATTGCAAATGCTACTGATTTTCTTGATATTAAGTACCTGCAATTTGCATGTATAAAGCAGTTTTTATCCAACAATGAAGACTTAAGAAATCGCGGAATAAAAATCAACAGCTAATAACCTGCATTTATTGCGTGATAACTTGTCACGATCTAGACATATTTCAAACAACTTTATATCTACATTTTTCATACGTTTGACGGCTTCACATACAACGTTTTATGAAATAATATGCCCTTTGGAATGTGTGTAGTAAATTTCAGACCGATAGCACATTTCCTTCTTGGGACCCTGGTATTGCGGTCGAGCCCTTACGGCACATCTGTAATATAATTCCTTGTTTTCTCAGCACAGCCGCTTTTATATTTTCTCCTTATATTATGTCTGCATAATACATCAATTCTGCTAACTTTTATTTTAACACACGTTAACCAGAGTTTTCTTTTATTTACTTAATACTACATTTCATGTAGTATTTCTTACACTTCCTTATTACTGGATTTACTTGAACAGCCATTTGTAAAATATTATGCTTTACTGCTTGAGGTTAACGCAAAAATAAATGTCAATTTTATTTATTGGAGAACAGCTCATTTTGGTTCTTCCAGCTACTTTTAATCATCTTAAAGCTGATCATAAATCGCATATTACCTCTGGTTCTGTTAAAAACAAAGCATTGATTGCCATACGAGGGTTGCTATTTATATTTCTGGCCATTGGAAACATTGACATTGTTGAGCATAGCCTCATTCATAACAATGTGTCATTTGAGCGCGATTTGTTGTTTACAGTAACTTTAAAAATTCATCTCAGGCGAAAAATGGAATTAACTCAAACATTTTCGTGCGATTATTTTTCACAAATTTCGACGTGGATTATCAAGAGTGCATCGATGAACTTAATTCTTTATACGGCGATAAAGCACCATCATAATAGCACTGTAAAAAATTGGTATAACGAATTCAATCATGGCCGAAGTTCGCTTCAGGACGAATTCCGTCAGGGTCATCCAAAATCGGTTGTTGTACCAGAAAATATCAATGCTGTGCGTGAACTGATAAAGCAATATCGTCATGTGACATACCGTGAGGCATCTTTGGGCATTAGTATGGCTAGCATCAATAAAATATTGCATGATCAGTGGCCGTAAAAAAGATTTGTTCGCGTTGGATCCCGCATAATCTGACAAATGCTCAAAAGGAAGCTCGTGTCGATTGGTGCATGGAAATGTTAGGCTGTGTATAACATCTACACAGGTGACGAATCATGGATTTATGCATATGAGCCCGAAGCAAAACATCAATCGACTGTATGGGTCTTCCAAGACGAGCCAAATCCGACAAAAGTTGTTCGCGGAAGAAGCACATCAAAGCACATGGTTGCATGGTTCTTCGGCATTACCGGTTACGTGGCGACAGTAGCGTTAGAACAACCTAGGACGGTCAACTCTGAATGGTACACGACCATTTGTTTACCAGAAGTCTTTGGAGAAATTCAGAAAAAGTAGAAGAAGAGGCGAATAATTCTTCATCATAACAATGCGAGCTGTCATACATCGGAATTTTTTACCAGTCAAAACATCGAATTTATGGGTCATCCGCCTAAAGTCCTGATTTGGCACCCAATGACTTCTTTTTATTACTGCACATCAAAAGCAAATTACGTGGTCAATGATTTTCGACACCCGAAGAAGCAGTTGATGCATTCAAGACGCATGTTCTGGAGTTACCTCCATCGGCAGCGGCGGCTTTAGCCATTGCGAGGCTAGGGGCGGCAGATCTTCGCGCGGCCCTTGCCGTTTGTGCAGAGTACGTGAATCGAAGGTAGGTATTTCTGATGATCGACGAAAAATACAAAAGTCATAAATAAATAAATTTTGAGCTTTAAATTATAATATTATAAAAGTTATTAAAAGTTAACATAAAAACGACAAATTATTAAGTACTAATTGAAGTACATAAATGCCTTGAATGATATACGCTGGGATTTCATTTTCTGCTCAAAGAACAGAAAGGGCTGAAAACCGATCTTGTGTCATCAAATTCCTCAAATACGTTTTAATAATTTTTAACCATGAAAGACTTCTTTCTGCGGACGCAACCGTCTTAGCAGTGGTCGCAATTCGATAGTGGGTAGGCCTACACTTCAGCTAATGTTTTTTCCTATTATATATCTCATCTCCGAGATAAAGCCGTTGTTTTATTCTTATAGACGGATAACCATATTCAGTTCTTCATACAATTAGTGTCCATCAATTCACATGTTTCTCCTGCTGTAATACGAACGTGACACTGAATAAATCTAAATGAGAAAATTTCATTATTATATAATTTACTATCAATTAACCAACTTTATTTTATTGTCATCAATAATTGCTAAAGATAAAATAATTTTTTTTTAAACACTGGTTGCTGTGCGAAGCCCCGGGCGATTGCCCTGTTCGCCACCCCCTAAGGCGGCCTCTGTCCATCGGAATGGAAAACAGTTTGGAAAATTGGTTCAAACGCATGCAAAAGTGATCTTCACAGAGAATATTTTGAGAAATGAAACCAATTTTGATCATAAATATTTGTTTTTTCATTATTAGGCCCGAAATATAAATAACATTTCTCGTACTACCCTTCTCTCGTAAATCACATTAAACCATGCCAGCAATCTCCCAATCTCAGTTCAGGGGGTCCACGCTCAGCTCAGGGGGCCCCAAAGTTCAGCAAACCTCACAAGATTTGGTAGAGCTAAAAAAAAAAGGTCACCTATCTGGTCTGGGGCCCAAAATATTTTTTTGCACCGGGGCCCTTGTTAACCTAGTTACGCCAATGCATGCCAGCCAATTTGACCAGTTCTTAACCACATATTAAAAGATTTCAAATGATAGAAAATGAATGTTGTTATCCTTAAACAAAACATTAATTTATTTTACACGATCACAGCATGCATACTCCATATTAAAAATTGTGAAATGCATTCATCATTTTTAGAAATCATAAAAATTCTTTTAACTTAGCTTCAAAATCTTCTAGCAAATTATTTAACACTTCAAATGAATTAAAAAGATAGTGCAGCTAATTTCACTTAGCTTTGTAATCAGACGAAGGAAGAATTACATGCATTTGACTTTTAGAAAAATTTTATACCGGGCTTGCAATGATCTAAACTTTCCGTTAAACTTTTGACATAAACATCTGCTCTGTTCGCGGCACCTTTCGCTTAGAACCGATACTGATATAAACTAGATCTTATAAAAAATTAAACATCTTATTTAACTCGAAAATCACTGGACTACAATTTCGAAAGTTCTGGTTTATTCAAAAACGCAAATTACAAACATCAGAAAATTAATAATTTATTTCTCAATTGCCCATTCGAATTGAAATTGACTCGAACAATGTAACTGATTAAGCTTCGTATTTCATTTATAGTTGAAAATAGCATTATTTGGAAAAGACAAACTGTAAATGCGTGCGTTACCCATTTTAAACTTGAACACAACTTTTATAGCGAAATTTAATTAGATAAACTTTGTTTATCACTGAAACCCGCTTTTGACTTCTAAAACATGCTATTTTCGCACCGAAAATTTTCTAAATTATTGCCAGGCGTATGTGCAATCAAAACTCAGTCATTTTCTGATGACTACTGAACTGCTGGATCCCCACGTAGTCATGTAGAGATGAAACTCGTACTGGCTGTGTCATGGAGGAAGGAAATATATGGAGGAGAAGTGACGTTAAATCGGTGAAGCAGGCTCTAAACTCTCCCGCATGGCGGCAGCAGCGGTATTGCGCTTCCAAACATTGCGATGTTCCCAGTATATCCCGAAAACTAAGCAAGATATCGAAAAATTTTATTCTTTATTTTCGATTTATCTCGTCGTGTTACATAAGAATCGATCATTAAATTTGACTTTTGCGAAATTTTTCTTCTCCATTTCAACCTCACTTTTGATACTAGGTGAGATATCGAAAAATTTTATTCTTTATTTTTCATTTGTCTCGTCTTTTTAAATAAGAATCCATCATCAAATTTGACTTTAACCAATTTTTTCTTCTGAATTTCAACCAAAACCATTTCACATTTGGGACAGAATATCTCGAAAACTAAGCAGAATATCAAAAAAATTTATTCTTCATTTTTTATTTGTCATATCGAGTTACATAATAATCCATCACCAGATATCGGCGTCACCTTTATCCTAGAGTCCCCTTGAGGTTTTTGTACATATTCCCCGTGTCTGTATGGAAGCGGCCATGCCCCCTCCACTCCGGCCATGCCCCCCCACTCCTCCACGCCCTGCTTCATTTCAATGCGTGGTGAAGGTCTCTTGCGTCGTCTCCATATATTTCCTTCCTCCATGGGCTGTGTGTCACCTGGCCGCTGGAAACGCGGACTGCGCCGTGATGTCGCCTCTCAGATGTCGAACTCTTTGTCTCGTGTTGTTGCCTCGCTCGTTCCGCCTTGTCGCTTCGGAATTGTACTCTTTACGGTGACTGAGTAATATTGACCATTCCTCTCTTGTCTGCCTTGTCTTCGGCTCGATTCAATCCACACTTCTTACACCACTTTGTCAAGGGTCCGAGTAGTTGTGGACCTATTTGTGGACGTTGTGAGTGGTGGACCTTAAGTGGAGTGACTAACCTTCGTGTTTTTAGGTCTCTTCTAAGTCTTCTGCTCTTCTGTGAAGGTCCTTCGTTCTGCAGCTACTAATAATGGTTAAGTATCAGGATATCTGACACTACTCTGTTTTGCGGTCAGAGAACCGAGGATAGAGAAGGATAGAACTGCTTTAGCACTAGCTGATATAAACTATCCTATAAGAATGATATGACTGATAGTGGGTCCGTTTAATAGCCACTGAAAACTGTGTATTTACAGTCGATAATGTATCCTGCAAGGACCATTCCGAACGCTAGCGTCTTGAAGCTAAATTACTGCTTCAAAAATACTGACTGACAGATTGAATGACTATGACGCGAGACATGGCAACTTGGTTGGAAGGCATTAGCACTAGGCGAGACAACGAGAGTCGATGCGATTGAGTAGCTAACCCATATTGACTACTTCAAGTCTACTCGAAGAATGAGCGAGAGTAATCCTACTTATGTTCCGAAGTGAACATGTATTTGCGTCATAGCTGACCGGAACGAACCAGCCGTAGGTGACTTTGCTGTAGGCCCGTTGCAAGTGAGGTTCACGAAATACAGCAACTATTCCGAAAAATGCCAATTACTCTCAATCAAACCCTTAGGCCAAAAACGAACTTCACAATAATTCATGCTCTTTGATGTATAAATAAACAAACATTGTATCTATGTCGAAGGCTGTAGTATGGCAGTCGAAAACTCAAATTGTAAAATATAAACAACACAGCTTACCCCATAAAACCAGTAACCATATGACAAATGCAATTAAAAGAAAAATGAGATTATTATATAAATATACTTCTGATTACATCAAATTTATTTTTTCCTCGACCAAACAGTTTTCAAAAGTTTTTTCTGCATTTGAAAATATATTCCTAATTGTCATGACTTTATTCATTGTAAATACTGATCTACTTACCTGTTTTTCTTCCACATGTAATAAGTTTTGTTTCCTTCTTAGCAATTTAACAGTGACAAATATTAAAACTTTAGATCGAAATTTGTTCATATTACTTTAGCAGCATATAACAGAGAAATCAAAATGTTAGAAACTATATGAAAGAGCTTGAAGCTCCTACATTGTACAGTTGTTTCCTTCTCCCAGAATGTAATAATTTTGCACCTACTACATTTAGAGTGAAGATATCAAATGGGCTGCATATTGCTGTGGATGGCAAGGAGCTCCGAAATCTTTCAGCAGCTTGTTGATAATAGTAATGCTTTGGGCACAAAAACCAGTGACACTATCTGCTGGCAAATTCTACACAGTTTCCTTAAGGACATTCTTTGCGGTAAGTATTTATAAAATTAATCATTAGTTTTCTTACATAGATTTTTTATTGCTGTCTACCTGACATCCTCCAATCCATGGAATAGCTCATGTTTAACTTGAATTGAATTCAGTCTCACATTAATCCACTGCCAAAAGTACAGATCATCAACCAGAACATTCATTATATTCAAAACCCAACGAGCCTTGCTGAATTTGGTTTGTGTTATCTAATAACCTGAACAGTTATCTTGTAAATGGTAGGTCCGATGTAGTAGATTGATGCAAAAATCAATGTTTGATGTACCTTAAAGTTAGTAAGTGCAATCCACTCCATGACCTTCCTATGCCATTCTACAATGATGCTTAAACTTCTAATGAAATCATTCAATTCCTATCATATTTATGGTAGGGCAAACTTATCATATCCATTACAATGCATTGTAATCAGAATTAAGAGCTCCTTCAATAAAATATCATAAAGCAAAGCACCTGCAAAATAAAAAAAAAAGTCCGTTTGTTCTGCTATCAATTTAAAACATTATTTGGATGTTAATGTAATGTTCTTAGATAATCATGGTTTTCACACAATCAAAATCTCTGTCACTATCTTCATTTGATATCATACGGCCTGTCAGTGTTCCCAAACCAGCTATTTTATGAAAACCAGTGTACATACGGTTTTTTTAAATTAATTAGATAGAAAAAAAAGGCAGTTCCAAAATTTTAATATTTTTTAATGTACAAATGTCTAAAATAACAATGTTTTGGATCACAGAATTTGATTTACCCAACCCCATGAGAAAATGTGCAGTATATCTGATTGTGATATATACGTCTGGATTTGTATTTAAGTTAAATGAATTAATTTTATATATCGTTATGTTTAATTTTTTATTGGTTTGTTCTAGGGTATTATTTTTTTAGTTTGATTTTTTTTTTTGATAATGATCATGTATATACGTTTTGATTTTGTAATTATTTCATGTGGGATTCTAATTGTTCTGATGTGTTATTTTTTAGATTAATTTGATGTCATAAAAGAGGAGTCATAATTTTAATCGTTGCTCATCAATTTTTGTTAATTTTGTATTCTATTTATTTATTACATTTAGTAAATTTTTCAAAAGTTTGAAATTGATAAAACGTGGGTAGAATATGTGACATAAATGTAACTATTTCTGGACTATACAAACAACTTTAAATTCAACTTAATCATTTTAGATTTAACTAACATATTTCCGTAAGCTTGTATAAGACTTCTTTCACGTTATTAAGTATTACTATGGCTGCTCATTTAATTCATGGCACTTGTATCAAGGATTCAATAACTTTCTCTCACATTTAAAAGTATTATTTTAAGTAACACTAAATGACTTGTGAAAAAATATTGGGAATAAAATGTTTATATAGCAAAATATAACTTGTGTCAAAATTCTGTGAATAAAACACAATGACTAGCAATGTTGGTTGAAAGAAGAACAGCCGCCTCATTTGCAACAACATCCTTCTGGTTTCACCTGATGTATGTTATCCTGCAGTCCTCTACTTTGACCTAAACACCTGAAACTATCCCTTCCCCAAAAGCCGAAGTATCACAGCCCTCTCCAGAATACAACTAAGCTGAACAAAAAACACAGGGCAATATCCGTATCTGCACAATATGTACTGCTGCTATCTAGCAATCAATCATTATCAATGCCAGCGAAGCCTGGCTACTCGACTCTTAACTGTCTCATATGCGGGATCTTGACAGTTAGTACTTTTGCCCTTTAAAGCTAGAATTCTGAAAAATTCTTTTCTTAAAATATTATGTTACCAATGCATAGTACTTAATAATTATAATTGTCTCAAAAAAAACTACGCTTTAAAAGAAAACTAATTTTTTTAAAAATAACTTTATACCCTACTGAGAAGAAACTAAATCTAAATGGGTAATATTTTACATTGCCATTAAATGAAATTTTTACATTAATCAATTATTTCTGCAGTTGGTGCCAACTGTCACATCAAGAGGAACAAACTACTGCAATTTATTTACTGTTTGGGCAACACGAGGAGTAGAGGAGAAGGTCCAAATACGGGCTACCACTTTATTTTGTTCCTTGTGATTTTCCTGGTCACTCAATATGGATAATTTTGATGTCTCTTGCTTCTATAAACAATCATGAGGGTGATATGAGGGTTAAAAACATTAACAACCAGTTTCAATTTTCCAAAATCAAAGGATTAAAAAAAATGTAAAATGACTGATTTTCAAGAGGTTGTCCAAATATGGGCTACTTGTATAGAAAGGGAAATTTATCCCCCAATAAATTAAAGAACACCAAATTTTGTTCAAAAACTTTATCAACTTGACATTTTACAAACTCCTCACTATTTTTTTTTTCCCCCAGGTATATTTCATTTTTTATTCCAGCACATTCAGTCTTTGCCCAACCTTCACACTTGTAGAACTGAATCCACACTTAGAATCTGACATCATCTGAAAACAGTCTATCACTGACATTGCATGCTGCATTGTCATCACCACGTTTATCCTCCAGAGAAATCGTCATTGTCAATGTTGTCATCAGTAGGAGGGACCCTATGGTCTTTTCCGAGTATGACTCTTCGCTGAGCTTACCTAATGGGCTTTTTGGTTTAGCTTGGCAATTGTTAATTATTTTTGTTTGATGAGGCAACTCACTACACTTTCACAATCATCTGACAATTGTTCAATGCTGTACGCTTCACACTTTTCTTCAATCATCCACTGGAAGGAGATCCAGTTATGATGCGAGTCTTGGCGCACTTGCGTCCACAATTGCTTTTTCTCTGCAATAGTAGGTCTCAACGGCACATCAAATGGATTAACCCTTAAGGGACGATGAAGTTTGAGCAGTTGGTCGTTGATACAGGGTGCTGAAATCTTGGTGTTGACTTGTCAAGAGGTAACCCATTATTGGAGCACTAATGGTAGCCCGTTTTTAGACCATGCAGTACTTTACGTTGATGGTCTCGGCAGCCATTACAAAACAAAAAAATCAAACAGGATAGGTGTCCTGCATGAATCTCAGGTCATGTACTTTGAAATAAGGTGGAAACCATTTAATTTACTGACTAAGTAAGAAAGAGAGAAATTAATGTTGACATACCTTGAAAGTTTTGAGTTTGTCAAAAGCAAGTTTTCCCATAAAACAATTTGCGCCAATGCAAGTGTGTCACATACCAAGTTCATTTGCTCACTACTCTTCCCCCACCACTTGATGATCCTTTTGGTGCCATTCTTGTGCCTGAGTACAACCCCCTTCTCCCACTTTCAGCAAGTAGTCCGTATTTAGACCCTAGCCTGCCTTTGGACCTTCTCCTCTAAGAACAAAAATTCTGAATATTTTACAGCACGTAGTAAAGACAAATATTGTCTTTACGGCAGGCAGTTTAGGGGAACAAAGTAGATGATATTTGAATCTGTGGCTTGGCCTCACTGTGGTCAAGGCATAACTCTGGCTGCATCATGTGGTAAACACTTTACAGTTAATATAATATTGGTTTATTTTCTGTATGTTTCAGTTTTTTTTAAATACATGTTTCTAGCATTAATCACAGGTAAGTAGTAAGATGATTTTTTTAAAAAGTATTATAGTCATTCCTATAATTGTCATTCTTGCAATTTTTTTGTTTTTCTTGCTTCGGCTGGTGCCAACTCCAAAATAACTGATTAATGTAAAAATTTCATCAATTGTAAATACTAGCCATTTAGGCTTATTTTCTTGTAAGCAAGGTATAAAGTTATTTTATAATTTTTAGCGAGTTTTTTGTAGGCTTTTTTTGGAATAATGTTTTTGTTATTAAATTTTTAGTTATAATTTATATTGTATTTTAAAAATGGGACAGCAATTCTCATTTTACAAATTCTGGTACCTCAGTGGTTAAGCCACTTACTTTCAAAAAATTCTGGCTCCAGCCCCTAGTTCATATCCCACTTACAACAGAAATATTTAAGAGTTGTGTTGGATCATATGAGCTACACTATATAATCCTGAGGAAATGAACTAGCCGCCCTACCTCTGATACAATGGCTTAGAATGCCTCCGAGCGGATTGAACCACTCTTCGGATCATGGACTAAGTTACTTTGACAATATACATGCAACAAAGGTATGGTACTGAGTTCATTTATCTCTTGAATAGCTTGTGGGTTGATGAATTATCATATGAGTGGCAACATATATCTTTGTCAGGTAATTTTGCTGATGATGCTGTGATCTGATCTTAAAAAAAATAGGTCAAATTGAGACCTAATTGCAAGTCAGCTAAACCACTAAAAATGGATATCAGAATATCGAGTTTTCATAATTCCCGAGTCAAGGACTGATTTTTTGACAATTCAGTTTATATTTATATATACACCAGCAGAGTATTTGCCTGGTCAAATTGGGATTGATTTACCAGTACAATATTATTGAAGTGAACCGTGTGTACCAAGATTCATTAATTTAACACCAGTCATTTACAGAAGTAAACCAAACATTGATATACACCAACAATTCCAAAATCGGGGTGAATTGGATGCTGTGATAAGGAATGTCAGGTTACATTTTGGTCCAGGCTACATTTTAACCTAATCACAACATCTGTTAAAGTTGCTGCTCGATAATGGAAACGTATACCATTCAGGCATTGTGGAGAAAATATAGATTTTTAATTTGTTTTCACTACATGAAAGCTTGGGGTGCAAGTTAAAATCTGACGTACATGTTGAGACATTAGGACACATTTATTTTATGAATATTCTGGAATAACTTAAAAATGGCTGAACTGATTTTGACAGTATTTAAAACTGTGTGTTTCTATAATGAAATCTGGAAATTAAAAGGGGTGGGGTTAAAGGGAGAGAGGGATTGGGTTTTTGTAAACCAAATGTAGACAAAAAATTTCTCTTTGATTTAAAGTATACCTGTGTAAAGTTCCATTGATATCGGATAAAAAATATGGGTATGTATAAAAAAAACAATGAAGAGGTGTAGAGGGAGAGAGTAGTCTTCTCTTTATCGGCACATCTGTGTGCTGATAAAGAGAAGAACGGATGGCACATTAGGGAACAGTGTTTACCATAAGGCTACTCACAAGGGCCAATATTTACATGCCACCAGCTGCCAACACTGGTCACAGAGGGAAGGAGTGCTAAATACACTGGTCCACAGAACACGTGTGATTTCTGACAAAGACAGTCTGTCTGCTGAACTAACACACCTCAAGAACGTTTTACAGAGTAAACGCTATGACAACCCCCAAATTCAGCACACCTTCAGGCAGAAGACCACTCAAGAACCAACTGACGAGGAGGAGAAACCAAGAGCCAGAGCCTTCATCCTGTATGGCGGCAATGTATCGAGCAAGACTGGCAGAATTCTACACTGACAAAACATCAAGTGCATTTACTGCCTGCCAGCCAAGATTAGAGCACTACCTGGCTCGGTTAAAGATGATCTGGGACTTAGGAAACCTGGCGTATATCACATACCATGCGAATGCGGAAAAGCATATATCGGGCAGACCATTTGCACGATCAAAGAACAGTGCAGAGAACATAAACGTCACTCCGAGGTACAGCAGCTGTCAAAATCAGCAATTGCTGAACACTGTCTAGAGACATGGTGTACTATTAAATATGAGGACACCGAAGTTCTGAGAAACACATCTCACTTTTGGGACTGTGTATACAAGGAGATCCAGCTGTGTTGTAACCTCATATGCAAACATAACGGATTCCAACTAAGCTATGCTTGGAACCCAGCATTGAAGTGGCTCCGTAAACACCAGAGCCCTGGCACAGTGTGCAATGGAAGGGGCAAACAGACTGATGGACATTGCTTGCCACGTCAGAGCATAACACCCCCACCACCGCTATCAGAGCGCCGCAGCGGTAGTGGAGGGGATGGGTCAAAGGGTATAAATACCGACCCGGCTGGTCCGGCCCAGCAGTCGCGTCCTGGGCTGTGCTCCTCATGCCAGCCAGCAGATTCAACCTGAAGATGATGGTACATTACGCCATCGAAAATTCGTTCATCCACGACCTGGCCCGAGAGATCTTCAAGCATCAGATTCGCTGGGAAAACCTACCAATACATATAAGTATTTTTTTCTTTAAATTCAAGTATACGTGTGCAGAGTATCATCAAAATACAATGAAATTGGAGCTTTGTAAGAAGAACATTTGCAGATATTAAATGGAGTGGGGGGGGGGGGGGAGGGTGAGGGATTTGGTTTTGTAAATAGAATGTATACAATATGGTTTTCTTTGTTTTAAAGTATACGTATGCAGTGTTCCATTGAAATCTGTAAAAACTGTGGGTTTCTATAAAGAACATTAGGAATTAAGAGGGGTGGTGGTAAAAGGGAAGTGAGGTCAGGCTATTGCAAAACAAATTTAGACAGAATTCTTTTAAAGTATAAATGCGCAAAGTATCTTCAGAATCGTAGAGAAACTGTAGCTTCGTATAAAGAACAAGATAAAAATTAAGGAGTTGGAAATAGGGAGAGGGGTTAGGTTTCTGTAAACCAAATGTAGACAGTATTTTTCTGTGTTAAATTATACGCATCAAAATTTCGTTCAAAATCAGTTATAATACTGACAATAATTAAGAGATTGGAAGGGATACAGGGATTTGGTTTTTCTAAAACTAATGTGGACAGTATATTTCTCTTAGTTTTAAAGTATACATGTGCAACTTTCCATAAAAATCAGATATAAACTGTGGGATCCTATAAAAATAAAGGAGTGTAAAAGGTGAGAGGTTTGTGGTTTTTGGATTTGTTTTGGTCAGAAACCTTCTCCTTGAAAAACTACATATATGTGCCAACTTTCATGGTGATCAGTCAAACGGTGTCGACTGTAACTTTGTGTAAAGACAACAGACAAGGGCGCGAAAAGGGGCAGAAGGGTTGGGTGTCTGCAAATTAAATGTTGACAGTATTTTACTCTTTATTTCGAAGTATATGTGAGCAAAGTTTCTTCAAAATGAGATTAAAAAAATGTGAGTTTGTATAAAAATTAAGACTTGTAAAGGGGAAGAGGTGGTGATTTTGGGATTTTTTTTTTTTTTTGTCAGAAATCTTCTCCATGCAAAAATACATATGTGCACCAACTTTCATGCTGATCAGACAGTGTTGAAGTCTATTAATATATATATATTTGATTTCTGTCGAAACATTGCCAATGGGCGCAGAAATTTTCGGTGGAGCAAAAGAACAATTTATGGTTTGGTTTCACCATGATGTAGTTTTTCCTTGTAGTGTAGAGTAGTTTAAGTAACATATTTCATCATGTAGGCAATATTCAGTCTCGTTTATAAGATGTGGGAGAAAATGCCATCTATTTTTTGTTGTGCATGGAGCAACATAATGATTTAGATGGGCAAATTAATTAAGGAATTATTCCAATTATATAACTTATAGACACTAGGCAAATTTCAAATGCAAGCTTCGCATATGTGCTAGGAACTTTGTGGGTTCAATGTCAAAACCATGTCTCAGTTCAAGCTTACGTTCCGCCACAGCAGATTTCTCCTTCTGTCCCAGATGAAAGAGCATGTTCCAAATGGCACTGAATAATTGACCATACCATCTGGTCGATGTACTTTCTAATGCACTTAGAAGAAATATTATAAACTTCTTGCATACTAAAGACTAGATCATCCTTGGGGTGCGCACAATGTTTTTTTTTTAGTTTTAGTGTTGGTAGGAAGATTGTTTTATTAACATTTATTTTCCAAATTCTTCTAATCCTTGTCAAGAGGACCGGGCAGTCCTGTGGCTCATTAATCCTGTTAATAATCCTACATTTTGGTTTCCAAAATGCTTCTCATATCTGATGTTCTGACTACCCATTTCATCTGCCTTGTGGACGACCACGGTGAACACTATCTTGTGCAGTGCTTGATGGTGATACTCAATTGTCAGAAGCTTCTCAGACAGTGTTTTCACTGAAGTGGTTGAACTTTGCCTTTCATCAAATCCTATTAACTGGGATTGTGGTTACAAGCTCAGTGAAGTCAGTCAGTCAAGCTGAAAGACAAACATTCCAAGCTGTGCATTTTATGTCACACTCAAGGCACTGAGATGACTGTTACTCAGCATAGAGCTATTGCCATATCAGTCAGACAATGACCAGCCATTACCATTTTGTCAATCGACAAAGTACAGTATATCCCAATCTTCCAACCTGATCAGCATTTAAAGAACAATTAAGAGTCCCAACACTGAAATATTGTAAGAAAACACTATGTTTATGCATTTAGCTACCATAGAACATTGCCTTAATAGCTTTACTGTCACTTGAGGCCAAGGTCATTAGAGCCGCAGGAGAAACAAGAAGGAATTTGACCTCTTAAAGGAACTATCTTGGCATTTGACTGGCCTGAGAAATAATTAAAAGCTTAACTCTGGGTGGCCATAAGGAGATTTAAATTAACAACTTCCCAAATATGGAGAGTTACGTTCTCACTTAACAGGCTCAGCTCTACTTGAATAGCTCTAAATAATGATACCACAAATGTTGGGGTGGAAATTTTTCGCAAAATTTAAAAAATAATATTCAGTTTTAATCAATGAAACAAACGTACACAATTCTAGAGGCTTGTGACAAATCACTAAGTAATTTAATTGCAATGAGGTTCAGTGAGAATGGCACATTATTGGAAGATTTCTATATTCTGTACAATCAAACAATTAATAAGTTTTATGTGAAATTGGAGAACATCATTGGAAGCTGTAACTAAAAATGACTAAATAAATTTATATAAACGAGAGTAAGTGCCAAGGACATAACTATTATCCAAACTTATTTAAGTGAAACGGAAATGACAAACACTTTTTTTAATTTTCAGATGAACATAAATAAGTTATGTATTCCCATTTACGGAGAGCGAAAAAGATTGAACTCTTTATCATTGTGAAAATGTTATTTGTGATATTGTCTAGTGATCAAGTTCAGTAGAGGAAGAAAAGTATTTTGTTTGCATTCCCACCTTCCGTATTTAGGAATTCCACTTTTTTTTTTTTAAAAAAGTAGTGTTCTTGATTTTGTGTATGTTGAAGCAGATAAGAGTAACAAAAAGTGACAATTTATCAATGAAAACTAAATTTACTTTTTTTAATATTGTGTGTGTGTGTGAGAGAGAGAGAGAGAGAGAGAGAGAAAAGGAGGAAGCACTAGCCCAAATATGTAATCATCATTTCCCATCATATTTGTATCCAAGTTCAAATAGGATATGAGCTGTTAACTGTCATGCTGGATTAAAATTCTGTTCCTTGAAATATAATTTCTGTTTCAGCTACTAAATGCATCATATTCTTACTATGCTGTTCTGAGACATGTAACTGACAAAGAAAAATAATGACCTGAACTCACCATATCATGGATCTAACCTACATAGTAATAATAAAAACTCTGTTATTTAGTGATCTACATTCTGAAAATGCTTCTTATTTTGTATAAACTATATTTTTTACTTTCTAGATGCAATGTGCATTGCTTTTTTTATGCCTTCACTGAATACACTAGAACTAGATATTGCATTTTCATATAATATCTTAATCCCTTCAGTACACATGCAAAAATTAATGGTAAAATTAGCATAAAACTATAGGATATATTGTTGAATAGAATCAGAAAAAGAATTTCAAATAATTATAATAAAATGTATTTTTGTTTGTAACATAATGAACACCTATGACATGTACTGAATGCACTCTGTCCAGTGTGAGTGGAAAGCAGTTGTAAAATGATTTTTTTTTTTTTAAATGCAGCCATCTGATGTATTATTGATGTTTACTTGCAATGACAAACTTCTGAAACCCGCAGAAAATTTACTGGTGCTTCATGTTTGCCCAATAACCAGTAAATATGTCTGTATTAAATATACCTCTTTGAAAAAATAAAATACTTCAACAGATCAACCACATGGATAGATTCAAAAATATTTAAGATCACTGACACATTGTTGTAAACTGATATTATATTTTATATGTATATATTAAAATAATAAAAAACAAATATGTGCATTGTACAATGACTAAAGATAAACATTGTAAAAATAAATAATTAGAAAACCCATAAAAACAATTCATTTTCTTGTAACAGTATAAGTCGATTTGATTCTTGATCTCAGTAACTTTACATGTTCTTCTGTAACTTCTGTTATCTCCACAATGCATGGAAGCTCATCATTTGTTCTGAACTCTACGAGTACCAAAGCATTTAAATCAATTAACTGTTGCTGAGCATTCTCAAGAGCCTGAAAAAGATGACAGTTCTGA
>JARYHS010009659.1:0-25995 GCA_031002005.1 Vandiemenella viatica | reverse complement strand
TGTAGTCGTTTTCTCTCTCTCAGATTATAGTCTACCAAAAAATTCCTACTGTGCTCGAAATGAAGATATGTTATCTATTTGTAGTTCATTTCCTAATGACATATTTCTCTTAGATCCTTCAATGAGTGCAGCCTGTTCCTTAGATTCGAACCCGTGTCCTCAACATACTGTGTAGATTCAGTAGCAAACAAATATTTACGTCCACAAACATCGAAAACACAGCACAAGAATTAGAATAACGGCTTACTGCAAATATTACAAAAGATTATCGGATAGAGTGCAGTGCAAGATGGACTGAATCATCAGGTAAACTGTAATTAAAAATTTGACAGACTGCTGCTTTGGGAAATAAATACGCGCTGGTCGTATAAATTTCATGGTAATATATTGTATAAAATCTGCTGCAAACTTTAGAACGTGAACTGCCAGTGCGCTTTCGCGCGTTAAGACTCCCTTCGCACTAAACGAGTCTGAATCTATCAGAATCAATCCAAACCTAGATGCATCTGACTCACCAAGATTCGGTTAGTGTACCATCAGTCAAATGCGCCCAGGCACAGTTCCCGCCTTCACACCAGTTGAACCCACTTCAAACCGTCTCGATTCAATGTTGCACGTGATTCAGTTGGTAAGAATTTTCTTCCTTCACGTAGTCAAGAATCAACAATATGCGATGTATGTGGAACTATTTGTTATGAAAGTGAATGAAAATAGTGAAATTTTTGACGGGAGTGATACAAATCACAGCAACTGAAATTTATTGCTTCTGTGTGGAAGAGAATTCATTTTATTCCATGAATCCACAACCTACACATTTTCTGTTTACGCCGTTGCCGTTGCCTTGAACGAAACGCAATAGTGTCAATTGTAAATGCATCCATGCTGGAATCTCAAAAGCAACTGCGAGAAGATACTGGATAGGAAAGGAGGGAGGGGGTTTGATTCGCATTGATTTCGTTTGACTCGGCTGATGTCAAGGTTTCGAGATCACGAATCAGATTCACCTGGACTGGGATTGATTCTGATTGATTCAGATTCTGTTAGTGTGAAGGCGCCACCATACACGATCGGTAAAATGGGAGCAGATTCGAATCCTAAACATCGCGTACCGGCCATTCTGATTGTGGCTTTTAGGAGGATTTTTGCAATCACATCAAAGAATACTGAGACTTTCCCCGATCTTCGTCTCATAAACAACACATTTCAGAAACAATAATAGCCTTACCATTCAGAACATAGGTTACACTATTTACGTACAGATGACGACATTACGTTTCCTCCAGTAGAATAGGGCCTGCAGTAGTGACAGAACATCTGGGCTCTAGAAACTCCACCACGAGGATATAAGCCCATACAAGGGAAAAAAGGTTGTTATGCCTTATCTACCGTTAACCAAGTTTTATGTTACTCTCAAGCTGACATTCGGTTGGCTTATTGGTAGGTGACCCAATTTTACATATCATCGTGACTCAAGTCTTAGGCGGTTTTCTGTAATTATCGAGGCTAATACTCTTCAGAATACATATTTCAGAAACAGGTGACATGTCTCGTAGAAAGGCTGCGACACTCAGGTGGCTATACATCGCGCTTAATATCCCACCTTGTCAGCAGACGGAATTGATGTTCATTGGTATTCTCGAAGGATTTATGGGTAACTGTACTTAAAATACTGCCAGTAATAACAGCACCTGCTACTTTCACGCGATTTATGATGTGCTGTTCATTGGTGAAACATATTTTAATATAATACAGTTACTATAAAGCTCAAAACTGCCTTATATCTTTTTCAAGCTTACTGTAATACAGATAGAAAATGTATTTTTCAAATTGATAATATATAAATTATTATTTGATTATGGCATTTAACAGAAAAAAAACGTTGAAATTAGAAGCTGATAGGCGGAGAAGTACTAACATATTTTAGTCTTCCATTTATCTAACGCAAGACTGCCCAGCCAATTGTGGATATTGGCCACAATCTCAATTTTAGGCTGGGGGCCACCTAATGATTCACTATAGTTACAATAAATATTTAAATAAAAATAAGATATAAGTAACACAGTTAAATTATAATAATAAAATTTTAAAAAGATCTTTAATGATACGTTTTCAGAGGTAATTGAGTTAACATATTCTAGAACGCTGCTGCTGGCGGACAAATTCAAATGCACGACGGATCACTTCGTGGCCCGCGGGCCTAGGTTTGGTCAGTCTTGGTCTAACGTACAATGTTATATACTTAAATGGTATAAGTGTAATAGAAAATCATGAAAATTTGAAAAAAAGTTATAAAATTAAATTTATTAAAAAATAAAACATGCATCTATCAGTAATTATGTTAGTTGAGTACCTACTGTCAGACATTTAAGAGTCTATATTACTTTTTTTTTAAAGTTTAAAGTAGTTTAATGACGTGTAGCATCATAGCTCCATAGTTTCTAGCATACTTAATTTGTATCTATAGCAGAATGACAAAAGGGTAACGGCACCTTCTATAAATCACAAGTAAACCAAACAGTTCAATGATGATTAATTTTAATTGTGATATGGTATTGCAATAAAAAAAAGGCAATTGAAATGCCTTTTGCTATATTTATAAATCATTTAAACAAACATGTTTTTCTTAAAAACGAAAAAATTGAAGTACTTTAGGTACATTTATTTAGTTTGTATAAACTGAATTGATACATTTAGATATCTGGATGGAATAATAAGTGCAGAAGGTGGCTGTGAACGAGAGGTGAAAGCCAGAGTAAAAACTGGATGGAACAAAAGGGGAGATGTTGCTGGAGTGATATAGTCTATGTGATAAAAGGACGCCTAAACACTTGAAAATAGAAGCTCCTACTATTGTAAGACCGGCTAGCCTTTATGGGTCAGAAACATAAAACGTAAAAGAGAATGAGCCCTTCTGGAGAGGACGGAAATAAGGATGCTAACGTGGCTATTGAATATTTCTCTGAGGGAAATGAAGAGATAAATATAGCTAGAGTGGCTAGTATTATTGAAGTCATCCGAAAGGGAAGATTATGATTGTACGGTCAAGTCATTTGAAGAGTTGTGAAAAAAAAGTGAAGGATGGCTGTGGGAGAAAATAAATCCAGAAAGACGCTAAGGTGGAAAAAGGACACTGTCAACCGGAAAAGGTTTTGGAAACTCATCAAGGCAGCCGAATACTACGAAAAGGCGGTTGAGAAGAAGAAGATAAACTGTACTGTTTGCATCGCAATTACGACGGAATTTTTTCTAACAACACGAAACCCTTCTCAGAGTGTCACTGGGGAAAAGTTACTTGATAACACTGCGGAAATGTTAGTTGGCGAAGCACAGTACTTTACCGGTGAGGGCTTCTTGATATTCCGTTCACTGGCTTTGACTGATGATGTCGTCGTAATAGATGAACTGCGGACAGCAAGAATGCAGCACTGAACAATATTTCTCTTGTAGTTGATGATTTCACTCCCACAATCTTAACTTTGCAGACTTTTTCGTTGCGGGAAGCATACCCATCCCGGCAACACTACCTTACTGCTCGTATTCTGAATGCTCGAGCATAAGTCAGCGCCAGAGCAGGAATATCTTTTATAGAAGTCAATCTGAATTGTTTGCAAGACTCCGAGCGTAATTTTTCAAAATTCGACTTTTCCCACTTGAAGATCATCTTGACCTGCTCCACTGACTTCGCGGCAGTAAACAAGACTCTCCAGAACGAGGGAATTAACTTAGAGATCATGTTAACACGTCACAACTAGAATACACGTGCAGCTCAATGTGAAAGACCACAGAACAGCCTACACGCAACCCTGTCAAGTGCTTTCGCTGCAGAAATTCTGCCTCTATGCATATGAATGCACTGATTTATTGAGGCGTGTTCGATGAGGGAGTGGCCACGAAGTTGCTGACTGCATCCAACAACGTCAAGACGCCACCTGCTGCAACTGCGGAGCAAGACATGCTGCTTCGTACAGAAGTTGCGCCGCACGAAATAAGCAACGATGGAACCGCAGCCAGCTCACAAGACAGGAAAGCAAAGGGGCTCTTTAGTCAATCGCCACAAAGCGACTGCCCAGAGGACTGTACAGGTAGCTGCCAATCAAATCAAGGAGAACACAGAGGCCACGGGTGAGGCCCACCAATCCACGAGATCATTTTAGCCTCCCACCAACAAGAAGCACCCCCCAGAAGAAATCAGCCACAACAAACCACCGCGAATTCTCATAACCAAACTTATGGTGATCGTCATCGTCATCTACCAACGGTGGCTGTCACCAGCACTGCTGCAACCATCATGCAGAAGAACAACGGGCACTCGACATATCCGTAACCGAAAGGTTGTTAACGAAGCTGATCTTGCATCCCCTAACCCAAAACTATCCATCACACAACAAGCAAACGAGAAGACTAACCGTCGGAGGTAAAATAACCAATCGAAACTGAAGCAGTAGTAAATGTCCATCGACAAACACTTCAACATACACTGCCAAAGAAGGTAGTCACTCCGTCCGGAATGTCCACCATTAATTCCCTTTTCCTTTACTGGTGGTAGATATCACACAGATAAGAGATTTCCAGGTGACTAGGACAGGTCCTATGAAGAAATAATTTATAAACTGGATATATCTGCAGTCAAATGCCGCAACGATTACATAAGATAGTAAGATACTGACATGACCCCTTCCTTATTTTCCACCAACAGCAAACATAGCATACTGGTTATATCCGTTGCCTTTAAAATGTTTTATAGCAGTCATTTCCTGTCTTTCCAGGCTGTTTAATTTTTTTCTACCAAGCTCTAGATGAGTGCACTGTGGCTGGCAGCCAACGTTACATAAGTATACTTCCATAAAAAAAGCTAACTTACTCCACAATACTAAATCATTGTGTCAGAGGTAGAACGGCCAGTTCTTCTAGGACCTACAGTTTAACGTGGAATCACAACAACGGAATGACCTGGCGTAACTCGTATTATCAAGCACAGCTCTTAAAAATACCTGCTTCCACCGGAATTTGAACCCGGAACCGGAGCAAGCTCCTTAACCACTTTTTTTTCACTGAGCTGCCAGGTACCCGGTCTAGTGTTATTATTATTTTTTTTTTTTTTTGTACAATGTCAGTGACAGTTGCCTTAAGTAAGTCACGGAAACTGCTTCAGTTTCTTCAGCAACAAGACAAAGGCGTGGTGTTGTACGCGCGATCTTATTTCCCAACATTCCCACCTAGCCATACTGAACATTACACTTTTAATCAATGTATTAAGTAATCAACTGGTTACAATAGAAGCTAGACAGTTCCTGTACCTTTCTTTTGGTAATCCTTTCATTGATTATATGGCACTTCTGGGTTCTAGAGTTTCTGCATGTCAGAAAGTTTGACTGAGCTGTCGTATTTGCCCATTGAACACGGGTCACTCTCATGTCCGGGGGAAGAATTTTACAACCGAAGGTATCCAGGGAACTGTTAACTGGGGTAGTTCCCCGAACCTCAAGTTTAACCTACGCATTCGATGCATCGCCGTAAACAGTGTCGTATTGTCGCACTCTATGCGCACTGCAAGATGATTTATGATTTGGTGACTAGGAATCGTTCATCACTATCTTTCTCACCCTGCTGTATAGGTCCAGAATAATTAAAATATCTTCCTCCAAGAGGGTTCGAACAAACATATTTCACGGTGAACGTCTGACACTTTCATAATTTCACAACGATGTCTGCCAACTGGGCGGACATTCGGGTAATGCAACGCTTTTAATTTCGCATAAAGCTCTGACAAAAACATCGAAAATTGCTGTTGTAACATATTTCTTCATTGCAGCTGTAACGCATAGAAAACATTGGATGCGGCAGACAGTTTACAAGACTAGCCGTTAGAGCGCAGTGCTGTCCTAAAACGTAGGATGTCCCATAACTTTAAACTCAGCACTTCCCGACTTACTGAAAATATTTCGAATACACAGATTGTTAGGTGGCATCCGTGAAGAACGTAGTAAGGTTTCTGGAAATTGCTATAGGCCAAGAGCTTTTGAAATCGTAAACAGAAATTTTTCACTGATGCAAAAATTTGTTCGTATGCTATCGTAAAAGCTAATTTAAAATGTTCTCTGTAACATGCCCGTATGTCCTTTCAACAGATAAGAAATCGATCTTTGTTTCACATGTTCTCATTGATGTTAAGAGGTAGTCGGTGGATAAAGATATTTTGCAGTGTTACGTAACTCTCCTGCTGTTATCAGCTACTTGTTATCTCTGAACAAATATGGCGAGACAGCGCAACGTTTTCTGGCGTCTGCCGGAGACCGGATCTCAGTTTCCAACGATAGCAGTTTATTCTCAAACAATTTTAGAATAGCGAAATATGCCATATCCTTACAAATGTTATCATTGTCATATTCTATTTGATTGCGTTTTTAGTTAGCACATAACATTAAATATACGTTAAGTATAAAATACTGACGTGATTAAAACGTTTCGATTTTCAGTTTAGGGATACCTTCTCTTCAGCAGTGGCTAAGAAGTCTTTATGATATTTCACGCTGCTATTTGTCACATTTATAAAAAATTAGGCTGCCTTAACTTTAAAAACTATTATATCAGCCAGTTTAGTTCGAGAATTTTGGTTGGATCACTAGACCAAAATACGAAAATTTTAATTTTGAAAATCATCTGAAAATATGTATGAAAATTTTTACAAGTATCAAGCTAATGAATATGAATAGCAGTATTGACAATGGGAGAAGTGAGGTTATGTTCTTCAGCTATAATCATTTCCAACTAAGGATAACTCAATGGTGTATTATGTTATAGTGGGTACTGATAGATTTTTTACTCGTCATTAACTTTAAATTTTAATGATTCGTGATATATAAAAAAAAAAAAAAAAAGTCCAACCTGCCCCCCCCCCTTTTTTTGGAGTACCGATCAGGTATAGAGCAAATTTTGCATAAACGAAAGCTGTGCCAAGAAATGACGCCATGTAGATAGCAGACCATTTTTAATTTCTGGAAACAAATAATTCTACATAGGGTATTATTTTGCAAAATATTTTTTTATATTTTTTAAAGTGTGGTGTGGTTTTGCATCGATGGCTTAAGGCGTTAAAAACGTAAACTCTTGAGGCATTACTGGGCAGCGAGAATTTTTCGTTAGCCTAGTGACTTTCAATTTGCAGAGAAATCCGCCTCTGTCGTTAGGGAGCGTGCATAAACCACGTAGCTCCATTTTGGCCTCCTGTGAACCCCCCTCCCCCCACGTAGCTTTACGTGGCTTTTGCCTCTAACCCCCTCCCCCCCCCCCCCACGTAGCACGTAGCTTTTTTCTTTTTGATTCCAGAAGACATTTTGTACTGTTTTCTCCTGTCAGACTACTGTAAATTGCATACAGAGATAATTAACTGAAGAAAATAAATATTCACATGCTGTTGTGTGTTTTGTTCCTCGTTTTAACTGTGAAAAATGTTACGAAAGGAAAGCTACGTGGCCTGGCTCGGAAACCCCCTCTCCCCCCACGTAGCCCAGCGTAGCCTTCCAGCCAACCCCTCCCCCCCCCCCCCCTGCACCGAGCCACGTAGTTTGTACACGCGCCCCCTTAGTACCTTTTCCAGGTAATCCTACTGTATAAAGGGGACCTACAGATATGTTAGGAATCGGAACTACGGAGTTTCGTAGCATTCTCGACACGAACAAAGCTTAGTTTTGCCAACGAGGAAGGTTGGTATAAGGAACTGTAAAAATTTCTGTTTAGACGGGGATTCGAACCGGAGACCTTAGTGCCCGCAGCTAAGTGCCTTAAGCAACGGAGCTGTTAGATTGGGTTAGAAAGGTTATTAAACAAACTTTATCAGTAATTAAAGAAAATAATGTTCACGACGTATCGAACCATGAAATGTGTATAGGCCAAGTAAGATTTTATTTGCCAGATATATATTAAAGATAATTCGTAGATACTGTGACAGAAAATTACGTTAAACTGTTCTAAAAATTGTTTGCGAAATATTGAGGAGATGCCGATTGTGCCTTCTAACTGTTTTGTAGATTTGTTAAAGTATTTTTTTATTTTTTTAAATCAAAACTGCGGTAGCTTATCTTAATTGATCGAGTGTTTTCATTGCACGATAATTACGGTCTGAGTGTCTAACTGAATTTGAGGCACCAACTTATGATAATATGCTGTCATGGTTGCGACAATCGGTCAACACTTGTCGCATCGATGTTTTCATGATTGCAATCTGGGATAGTCAGGTGTTATGAGTCCACCGTTGGGTGGAGTGCTTGGAGTAATTTGGGGATACAATGGAAAACCCTAATCTGGATGGCCAAATGGGTATTCGAAACAGCGTTCTCCCGAATGCGAGGCAAGAGCATTAACCACTCACCCAACACGATCGGGCCATTCAGTTAGGGTTCTGAATCGTTAAGATCCAATTATATAAACGAAAGGAAAATTTACACGATCATAATATCATTACAATACAGTCACCATTTTTCAGTTAAGGTAAATCATTGTCTCTCGTAAATCGTATAACAAAGCAATCAGTTTGTAAGAATCAATTTAACAAAATACCACTAACAAGATCAATCTAGTAGGTAGTTTCCTTTCTTTACAATGTGGGTATTTTAATATTGGTGCAGAAAATACTTAACATCACACAATGTGAAACTGAACAAGGGTAATCTTTGATCTTGTGGTACTCTGCTTCCGCAATTAAAAAAACAAGGATACGGAAAGATGAGAAATGTAGGATATTCGACAGGCAGTGGCAATCTGTGATACTCGTAGAACCAGTAGACGTTCCATTCTAATTTCATTTTTGTGTATAACGTATTTTTTTATTTACGTACATTGTAGTCGCATCTGGACTAGATGGCTTAGTCCTTAGTAGAACCTTACGGATCTCGTCATCGATTTTATTCTGATCTTTTCAATTGGCTGTTGTCACCTAACTAAATTTAATTTTTTTGTTATGTATGTTCATTGACGATTTGAACATCGTGCCTTTCGCTCATTTTGTAGATCCAGGACTTTGGTTTGGGAGGGGCTTGAGCGGACTTTAGTTTGGGGGTGGGTCTTGGCTTGAGTGGATTTTTGTCGGTGGGGTTTGCCTCTAGTGGATTTTGGCTTTCGGGGGATGGGGGCTTGAGTCTCCAAAATTACAATGTCAGAGATGGACCTAGATACATTTTTTGGGGGGGCTTGAGTCCCCTAGCCCCCCCCCCCCTGGATCCGCCCTTGGTTTCCGGTATCTGGCTTAGCTGGCTCACCTCGGTGTTGACAGAAATTTGGCTGATAGGGGAAGAGAGTGGCTAATCTACGATTTCTAATAACTGTTTAGGATATTTATCTTGATTTCAAATTGATCGACTCAACGATATATCCAGTCCAGTTCCATCTGTATGTATTACAGTCTTCTCTCGTTTTAGTAATATTGTACAACGCTTTGTAGTTCGAAAACAACTCATGACTGCAAAGCAAAAATCGTTCATTCATTACAATAAGTAAGAGTGTTGCTTACAATATCTTATGGCACTCCTGTTCGGGATTTGTGACGGTTCTAGGGCTTTATCAAGAAGATTTATGACCAATTTCAGGTTTTTCACAGAAAGTTTTGGGGTTTGTGCGGGTGGCGCAATGTCAGATTCTCGGCTAGGGAAATTTATTGCAAACGAGGTGTTCCGTGCAATAACTGCTCTTTGGGAACGCTTCGGTAAAATAGCATCAGAGTGAGACATTCAGACAGAAGGTATAAATACCAGAGCTACGTGGGGGGGGGGGGATTCTTTCTGCCAGTTATCAACGGAAAAGAGTATTTGTATGAGTGAGACAATTTCGTCAATTATTAGCGAGGGGAACTGTTTGTGTGTGGCTGCTGGTTGGATAATCTGAGTCTGCATTTTGAGAAGTAATTTGGGAGAAATTTTTAGTCTACTGATTTTTTTTTCGTGAGGACTTTCCTATAGTCGCTCCAGGTTAGGTTAGTTCGTAGAGACCAAGTAATAGTGCCGTGTTTAAAGGAAGACGAAAAGGGAGCGTGCATTAATTAAGTGAGTTCAAAATAGGATGGAGGGGGAGGTGTCTGGAAAAATCTCACCAAATCTCATTTCAGGGGAAGGAGGTCGATAAAAATCTCACGCCATTTTTTTTCAGATTTCCGCCCTTCAAAGAGTAGTAGCGCTAAAATAAAAGGTCTTCACAATTACGAGTTCAGTCTCACGTCTCACGTTAGATAGGGGGAGTGGGCGATCAGATCTCACCAAGGAGGAAGAAAAACCACCCCACGTAATTAATGGACGCCCCCAAACAGGTCATTAGTGAGCTAGGTAAGCGAAAGTACCAATGTAATTAGTAGAGGTGACTCAGAATCAGCGAAGCTGTGATTCGCAACCATGGGAAGGAATTCGGCCATAGCCTTTTGAAAGAAGCATCCCGGCATTCGTCTGGTGTGATTTGGGGAAACCATTGAAAACCCAAATCGGGATTCGAACCGCCGTCCTCCCGAATGCGAGGCCAGAGCGTTAACCGCTCACTCAACACGCTCGGAAGGACTTGCTTTATTCATCATTGTGTGACATATGCAGAAACTGTCAGTGATTTTTACTAATGGAAAACAAATGATTATCATGATTGCGGAACTTAGTACGCAGATGAAAGTTGATTGTTAGGGACAGTTAGTGATGGAATATTCAAGAAGCTACAACTTTTTGTGAACGTAACAGTAGTGTGTTGAAATAATTACCTGGTATGAGTGTGTTGTGGTGGAATCTTTCATTAAACTTCATTTTATCTCTGACTATTTGGCTATTTTTGCTTATTAATTTTGAGATCCTTCTGAATTTTTTTTAAGTTCTATAGAAAGGTTGGAAAAGGCCATCGACTGAAGGGAAATTGCAGGTACAAGATTTTCACTTTACGCTGCCAGTGTGTCTTGAGAGAGCCCACGTCAAGAAGAGCCGTTGTAAGTAAGAGAACAGTAGTTTCATATGATTCCGCTGTGTTCGTTGTAACTCATTTCGTTATTTTACAACTTCCACCTCTTGTTATACTGCTTAACTTTATATCTACTTCTAAGTTTATCAAACAAAATTACATCAAGAAATAGTTTCTTAAATAAATTTGTACTGTTTTCTTGCTGTTAGGGGCCGAATTCCGCTCTCTCACCCCCCCCCCCCGCCCCCATGGTGATATATGGTGAGATCTGATCGGACCCCCCCCTAAGATAACGTCAAATTTAGAGAGGCCTCCCCCCCCGTCCACTGCTGACCGACCTAGCACCGTAGTTCGTTATTTAGCTGTAGTATTCGTGGTGAGATTTGGATTGAGTTTCCCCCCCCCCCCCCCCCGTCTCTTTTCACCTCACGTAATTAATGAATGCCTCCTTACGTTTTTCGACCTGTGAGACGCACACGCGTCAGAAAGAGTTCCAGTAGCTGAACGTTACCTAGATGGCCGACGCCAGAGAGGCGCTCATATATAACTGTCTGTCAGCCAGAGTGACGTCGGGTCACGTTGGGGTGGCATCTATCGAGTTGCACGAGGCAGTGACTATTCTGGTCCTGGCCACAGTGCGAGACGGCTTTTGAGTTGCGTCACCTCAGCTCAATCCGCTTCCGCGTTGGCCCTAGTGTCCAGCAGACACCTTGCTCCGCAAATAGACCTTCAGCCTACACCGTGCAGCTAGCTAGGGCGTGGTTAACACCATAACACACATATTAACTTATTTGCTTTCAGGCTCCTACATCATACAAGCACACTCTCTACACTGGTCCGAAAGCAAAACTTACATACGTGAACAAATTGCAGTACTGTAAGCCAAGTCTATTCTTGTTGGATTTGGCACGCTCATCATCTTTTAACCATTTCCATGGTCTTTTTTTTTCTCAGGTTTTTAGCTATCCTTGATTCAGTATTCATTGGAGATTTTTTGCACTAGATCCTCCTGCTTTTTCAGAGTATATCTGTAATTTTTTTGTCTTATCGACTTTCGCTATTTTATCCATGCCTATGCAGTCAGTAGCGTACCTTCCAATGGAGAAACCAAAATACTGTTGCTTCTAAATTGAATTGAATCGGCTCTTGTAACATAGCGGCTGTAGTGATTCTTTCACTTCCGAGTCCGGCAGAGTATATGTGTGGTTTTAACCAAGAGTTGTGTACCCCATTAATACGAGAAGGTATAAATACAATAAATTGTTGAGAGAACATATATGTTCAAACTTGCAGTTTGATGTATGACCGGAAACCCCTAGTAACTTAAAATGAGTAAATAAATACTAAGTTGCAACCGAATTGTTATTATTTTTTATTTATTTATTTATATGGCTTTTGGTCTAACGTCCATACAGCCAGATTACAATTGTTGTATTACAATATTATTTTGGCATAATAGATCTATACAATGTTTGTATTACAAAATTATTTTGACATATTAGTTCTATACAATATTATTTTGACATAATAGTTCTATGTAATTTTTATTAGTAACAATAGTACAGATGTTGATATGACTCTTGATGATTGTGTTACGTTATTAATCGGCATACTGGTTCTATACAATTTTGTAATAATTCTGATAGTGCAGGTGGTATAATAACTCTATTTTGGATGTATTGTCTCTGTCCAAGTTTTCTAATACCAATAGTGCAGATGGTGTGGAGTCAGTTGTTACTTATGTTAACTTATTATTTGGCATAATATACATTTTAATACCAGTGGAACAGATAGTATAATAACAGCTGGTGCTTTAAGAATTTTAATTTAAGACAATAAACCTCATCTATGTGTTGAAATCCGTATTGTATGTTTGGTGGTTGTGGATTTTACCATAAAACTTTGTATACCTAAAGTAGTCCTGTTTTTAGGGCGTTTTAGCTATACTGGGTCTCTTGAATTGCCTGGGGTATATAGTGATATCTGCGTCCCTTAAGAAGTGAACTATCGCTTGATGCACGCCCTGTCGTTCCGTTCTCATAAGGGAGATGATTGATGTAGGCAGTGGGATTTTTAGTTTGGTCAGTCTATTATATAGGTTATTTTGTGGAATTCGATAAAGGGTGAATGCCAATATTATATGATTTAGGTCTGCTATTTCTTCGTTGTCAACCGGCCAGAATGGGGAGTTTGCTGCGCCAATTCTATGGAGGTGTTTGGGATAACATCCGTGTCCCAACCGAATTGTTGATAGTCCAGTTTTCAGTTCTATACAGCAGCAACAGGTATGTAGATACCTTGTGCAGTGTGTTCTGTCTTAATCATTGCTTCATATTACGTCTATCGTTAGCACAACATGTCTAAATCTGTTGAGTTTAAACTTAGGATCTTGCCATCTTCTACTTCTTCCTAAGATTTTGGCCAATTTTAGATCACGAGAACCATCAAGTTTACTGGTTCGCCTTTCCTTTTCCTGGAGGAACTTTTTCATTATTTCTCTTCGTTTCCTCCTCCTTTCTTCAGACCAGGTGATCTTGGCCAATGTACTTTGTTCCCAGAACCACTTGAATTTATCAACTTTTGTTTGAAACACTCTTCGATTAACAATCTGATTTGGATGGATCCACACTTTTCCCATATCTTTTCTCGCCTCTCAGCCCATTTTTTAATCACCTTTAATTTCGTGATATAATTGAAAATTCTTTTGGCAACCTACTCTCACTTATTATCAAAAGGGGTCTATAAATTTCAGCTGTTTCTTATGCTTTGTGTCTGTAATGTTCTATGCATGCCTGTATGGTATTCATTTTTTACTCTTCCACGAGAAACCTTTATTGGTCCTAGGATTTTCCTTTCTTTTTTCTGTAACTCCTCAATCTCCATTTTCTTATTCAGTACCAGCCATTCTGAGTTAAACATTGCCTCTGTCTTGACAACAGTCGACTAATGGCTAATCTTTGCTTTATAGGAGACTGCTTTCTTGTTGTATCTGCTTTGTATTCCATCTTTCTCATGGGCGTATCCAGCGAGGGGCAGAGGGGGGCTGCTGCTCCCCCCCCTAGAAGAAAAATTAAGTTGCCTTCAGTACGCTTCGACGAGTGAAGAACTAGTTCAGGAGCACTTTGGGAGAGAAAGATTGACTGGATTATGTCTGATGAGTGTGCATCGAAATTTCGTGAAAGAACACCATGAGATATGACAAACAAAATTATTGAAATTGAAAATCCGAGAAAATTAATGTTTACATAAAAAACTAACTGACTTACGATCTTAATTAACTACATAGTAGGTCCTTAGATTAAGTATTTGGGTTACTATATTAATCAATGATAAAAATAGTTTCCTGAATAGGTTTGAGTTTGATTTTGTAATGTCATGTTTCAGTCCCTCACCCCACTTCCTCGAAACCAAAATGAGTTGCCCCCACTAGTTCAAATCCTGCCCCCCTCTAGTTCTGATCCTGGATACGCCATTGATCTTTCTAGCTTTAAATGAAAAGTAATTCGCTCTCCAATGTACACAAAATTGGCTAATTGTTGTACAATATTGTATTTTATTATAACTTTTGCTTGATTGGTGCTGATACTGTAAATGACAGTTTTATTTTCTTTAGCTGACATTTTAAAATTAATCTTATTTTAATTTTGTGAACTGTGATTTGAAATGAAGAGTTGAGTAGTAGTCTCAAGTTATTATTAGAAAACATTTAATTAACAGCAGTAATAAATAATAAATGAGTATGTCATTACTAGTTTGTAGTCCTTGAGGGGTAGTTAAGCTGCATAAGTAACAAAATTTCAACTCACTGCACAATCCACTTCTGCGGTTGTACTTCTAAACTTACCCGGTAATCCTGAAGGGAAAAGTGTACCTACGATTCAATAATGCACTAAGGCATACTTCACATAACCAACTTTCCCCACTTGAGGTCACTTAAAGTGTCTATAGATATTGCGGCCAAGAACTGCATTCAAACCCGTGACTTCTAAATACAAAGATAGGCTCCTTGGTTGCCACCTGGCATTTATCCGCATAGATTGGCTGAGATAAAATCGCCGGAAGCAAACCACACGTGCTCACGAAACATATAATGAGATCAGGTATTGCTAAACTGCAGTAATCTTCAAACAACTGCTAGCGGCTTTGAAGTTCACAAAGTTTCCCGGCCTGTCTCATAATTCAACCGAGTTACTATCTGCGAAGATTGATGAGCAAGGCATCGCAGCTCAACATAGCGTGCTGGACTGGTTCCACGTATTCCGCAACGAAAATATCGTTTCAGTACTCCCATAAACAAGGACGCACGCTGACATCCAGGTCTTGGCAAGCGCAACCAGCCTCGGCGAAATGATTTGTTGAAAATCTTTATCCTATCTGTCCGTACAGACTTTCATGTCTTTGCTACCTCGAAACATCGCATGAATCTTATTATTTAGTGTCGCTTGAAACTTCATTAGTTTGATAATATTATGAAGGGCGAGATCTTACATTTCTAATGAATTTCGGTTGACAATTTCAAGAAGTGTCAACAGCAATGTTTTCAGCTTACTGTAAACGTTTTAAACATCTACAAACAGTCTATTTTAGAAGGAGAGTAATACTAATTCCTCCAGCCCCTGAGGTACGGTTAACTGGGGCACCGTGGTGGTGCTCTGCGCTTGAGCCTTGGTGATGGAAGAAAGTTTCTTCATCAGGACTTGGCTCGTAGGGTACGAGTGACGCTGGTGCACAATTCCTAATCAACGAATTGTGTACCAGAGTCCTCGTACAATACGGAACATTTCTACAGTGCATATGTCATCAGGGCGTACTACGCTGTTTGATGGTAATTCGTCCGTCGAATGGGGAAGTTAAGCTTGGCGGTCCAATTGGTTGTCTTCCAGAATAGGTCTGAATGGCTGGCACCGGATTCGACGCTCTCATTCTTTCGTATTTCATTCACACAAAAAACAAACAAAACACTACACTGAATATATAAAAAATCGCAGTCATCCATACAGACCAGTAATATGTAGTGTAGCTACATATCTTTCCCTCACTCGGGAAGTAAAAGGGAAATCACATACGTTAAATTTTCCAAGAAAGCTGCGATGCAGAAGTAACTACCTACACTACAGTCACCAAGCCTGGGTCTGCAACTAATAGAGATAATCATTACTAATTTGTAGCTCAGTGAACAATAGGGTGGCTCAAGCATGAAGTACGAGTACTTGCAAACGGAACCAGAGTTCCGTAGGTTAAATCTCGTTCTGTATTAGGATTTTCAGGGTATGTCGATCTATGCTATCGCTATACTTCTTACGAAGTATTCTAAAATGCTTGCGAGCTTCGTTTTAATAATTAGTCCGACGACAGAAGCCTAATGCTCGACCAGTTAAATTTCTAAACCAAATACAGGCATTTTGTCTTAAAATATATCTTGGCGATATTAACGTTGCGTAATTCTTTTTCCAATTACCGTGGTGATTACCTTACCGTACCCATTGAAGCAACCTGACGTACCCCGGGGGGTTCACGTACCACTAACTATGCCAACGTACCGATTTTTGGGATCCCTAGGTTATTAATGCCATACATATACGTTTTTCGTTACCGATTTGTATGAAACCAAAAGTGGAGAATCGAAAACACGACTATATCTGACTATGGAAGAACTATTTTCAGTCTGGAGGCAGCCACTGTCTGCTAACGGTCATCGGATAGCTAAGCAAACTCAGTCTGGGAGTGTGTGACGAGGAAACGTTATAAAATAGACAGGACGATTTTTTTTTTTTTTTTTTTTTTTTTTTTTTTTTTTTTTTTTTTTTTTTTTTTAAATGGTGGTTCGGTTTGGTGCTCTCATCAGAATATGGGAATAGCCAAAGTTGTAAGGACAAAGCACAAAGAGTAGAAAATGATATATTTTATCGAAAGGGACTGTGAAGAATAGGTGGATCCCGTCCCGTCCCGTTCTTCTAATTCTCGCATTTCAAGACTTTCAATTAACTGTAAGAGGATGAATTTTGATCGACGGTGGAGTTACAAATTTATGACTGTTGATTTAAATAGGTGATTTAGAATCCTACCGGAGCTGCTATTCCGCCTAGAATGTCATCACTGCTGGTAATTGAAATGGTGTATAAATAGTTTTATTCCTTTACTTACTCATCTGAAAACTATTTCTGAAGACACCGTCTCAACGTCTTCAGAAGATCCGCCTGTTTGACGTTATGACACGCTGTTGAGCTATGTATGTCAATAGTCTCAGTTCACCCAATGCCAAACGACAGTCGACGGTGTAACGAGCCGCGCTGTCGCCACGTTACAAGGTGCATTTTTATTATATATGTAATAATATAAGAGTAATTTACATAAATCTTGGGCGACCACGTGAATAGATTTTTGTTGTAATTTTATAAAGTACGCAAGATTCCAAGTGAGGACTGTAATGAAATGGTGAACTTATACAGTGTATCGTAGCAAAGCGAATATTAAAGAGTTATTGAGCTATGTAGGCTAGAAGCTAATCTTGGTCTTTCCGAGCCATGGCGACAGGACGTCGCAGGATTTGGGATTTGCCAGACCACACACACTGCTCCCTGGGGATGGGTCACTCACCGAGCGGGAAAAGCCTGCCGTCCGAAACCCGAATGTTCTCTCGCCCCGGCGAACTTAGCCGAATATGTCCGACCTCTGTTGGATTCTTTGGCCAAATCACATATCGAGGATATCACGTGACATTAGGTGCCGACCTGAAGGTCCAATCAAAATGAGCGTATAACTCAAAATCCTGGGAATTTTTGTTGTATGTGAGCTTCGAGACTACAAATGGGCGGAGCAAGAAGTTTCCTCGTGGACCGAAGAGCGAGGAGCTGAGATTCTAACTTCGATCGCACCAGTCTGAGGTTGACTTGGAAAGTTGACTTCTTTCGCTAACCTGCAGCTTGCCTTGCTGGAGCGAGCGTTATCACCGCAACACAGCCGGTAATGCGATGATGCGCATTGCCAGACCAGAGATGCCTATAGCCGACTTGTGAGATAATCTCACATATCGTGGGTCCGCTACACTCATCACAGACATCAGACGCAGAACTACAATGGTAATTGATTACGACCAAGCCATGTGATTGTGCATTCCGTGAAACAGAACCCGTAAGCGACTTTGAGAGGATAGGTCCATGTTCTCACTTTGTAATTGTAAAAACCCCTGAGCTAGCGGCATAATTTGCCAGAACTAGTTATTTTCGAATGATATATTGTTCATTCTGGCGCCCATGATTTTCTTTTTAACTGTAAAGTCACAGTATTATGATGCCTTTGTCTGAGGTAGTCATAACTTGTATTTTTCATTGTTTCCAGTTGTCATTATTCTTGCATTTTGATTCTGAGATATTTAAAAGTAAATATACAATTGTTTGCTTGCTCATGACGGCTAATTGTAACTCTGAGCGTTGCTTTTATGATTTTGCCAATTTGTGTTAATGTTAACGGTAAATTCGCTCAGACTTGTAATCGCCAGTGATAAGAAAATAAATGTCATATTGTGACAATTTTACCTAAATTCCAACTAACGTCGATATTCTTGCTAAATTAATAAATTTTCACTCCTTCATATAAATTAAAATTAAAAATCCACAATTATTCATCATAAAGGTATGAGAAATAATTGTAATGTGGTTTGCCCACCAAGGCACCCACCACATAATGTCGCCCAACGCTGGTGCCAGATGAGACATTACTTCTTAATGTCTGCGAACTTGGTGGCACTAATTCAAATTAATACAATTTGGAGCCCAAATTCAGAAAGTTTCATGGAATGTTGCACATGGTTTTTTTTTTGGCAGTTTTATCATTCTTGTAGTCAATAGATATTCATACAAGATTTTATTTTGATGTTTCACTTATATTTTAATGCATAAAGTTCATTTTGTTTCAATGCATAAAATTTATTTTGTTTCAACGCATTAAAAGAAGTTCATTTGTGTATTTCAATTGAGATGCAATACACTTTGTATTGTAACAATTTTGTGATCATTTTTCAAATTTTAAATGAGTAACGTCAGTGTTGATTTCTTAAAGCATGGTAGCTTCTAAGAAAGACACGCATGTTTTGCCCATGTGTTTGAAAGTAAGTCTGCTTTCATGGTGTTGTGTTGCATGATTCATCGTTGCTTTTCTCTTGCTGTATTTTGGAGGGGTATATGTATTTGTGTATTGAAATTCGCGGTATTTTTGTTGCTAGTGAATTTAGATTTCGTCATTGCACAATTGCGGTGTAAATTCATTGTTTGTGTGTTCATATGAAGCTACGATCTCGTACGATAAAAGATTTCGATATGGAAGATCAGTCTGATAGGCAAAAATCTCCCGAAATCATGAACGAGGTTCAGTTAACAGAATGCGGAATATTGGCTGCAGGGGAGGGGAACGTAAGTTCTGAAGTTCCGACCCACTCATATGGTTCGCAGTCTACTTTGTCGCCACAGGAAGATATGGAAAATTTTCCGTCACCTGTAGGTGAAATGACAGAGAATACGCCCGCACATTCAGAACAGACACAACAAATAACACAAATTCCCATAGAATCACCACTCCTATCACAGCAAATGATAAACATATTGATGACTGCAATAGGGCAGCAATTTGATTCACAAAGACAGCTATTTGATTCACATAGGCAGGAAAATAGGCAGCAATTTCTGGAATTAAACAAGCATTTTGAAGCACTGTTTGATTCACAAAGGGAACAATTGAATACACTATTTGATTCACAAAGGGAAGACTTTAATGAGGAATTTAATTCACCATTTGATTCCTGTATCAAGCATATCGATGCACGATTTAATTCCCAAGAGAAGTTGATGAACAATATGCTTAATAACTTAAGCGGGCCAGTTGATCCACAAAAGGAGGGATTAAAGAAAAATTCTGAATCACAAAAACACACAGAGGTACCAACTGCTGCGATTACCAATGAATGGATCGAAATTGCACAAGTAGAACAAACCCAGAATACAGACCAACAGCTGGTAAACTCTGAGGAATGCGAGCTTTCCAACATTACGTTTGTCGATAGCATGGTCGAGCAGTTCCACAAATGCAAATTTGCAATCGGACACTGCTCGGAGACGTAGCAGTAACGCGGCAGATTACTGAGCATAGTGTCAGCAAAAGCGTTGATACAGTGCAAAAGTCACTGCAGATCGCAGTTGTGAGTACGGAATGCGTCTGGTCAGACGCGCAGTTCCGGAAAACTTGTGTAAAGCGTTTCGGTTTGAGTATCCATGGAACAGAAAGGCATGATAGCATATACACCGCCATGATCGAAAAGCAACGGGAAATTTTTCTGTGCCCGTTCAGGTCAAAAGACAAGTATTTTGCTGCAGAAACTAAATTCTGGCGGATCAATGAAATCAGCTGGAAGGGAAGACAGACGAGAATGTTATGTAAGCCAGGTACCTGGTCGTCAGCTGAGCCCATTAGCAAGGCTAAGGGATCCGCTAGCACAATGCGTGTTCCGAGAATTTTGTTAGGGAACGCAGATGTTGGACTTAGGGTCATCACTGAGTGCCAAACGTTTCTCGCCTCGCATCAGCGTTTTATCGCATTCAATAAATATGCGATGAGCGTGTATTCCGAAAGGAATTATGTGATAAAAAGAATCCATGGACGTCTCAAATTCACCTTGTAGGCATTGTTCAACAAGTTGTGTAGCGTGCCAAATACGATGATGAAAAGAATGACTATTAAATTGTCAGATATGGATCATTAAAAAAAAAAAAAAATGTACAGTACAGTATACATTCTTTAAGGTTAGATGCCTTACCGAAATTAATGATACTTGAAAAACGCCGATGCCAGTTCCGCTAGTCTAAACCGTCTGTTTTGCTGGAAAGATTAGATAAAACGTAAAATCAAACAAAATTCAAGTTGCACTTATAGTTAAAGCTACTTAGGATATTTCCATATTCGGAATTTTAATGCTTATTTCACTATTCCGAACTTTGTATTTTGTCCACGTGAAATATTAATAGTCACTTTTGACTTTCACGCTGTTAAATGGACATGATTTGATAAAAATCCTGAAATATTAAATGTTTTCCTGAGCCAGATAAATTGATACGCACCCGCGGAAAATGAAGCGCCATTAGCAAACACAATTTCTTGTCTTCGCAATCACAATGAATCTGACAGCGATACAAATATTGTGATATGCTTTCTAAGATGTATTCTGTGACATAAACGAAAAGGGTTTCAACATTTTGTGATGCATGAGTTCGATGTAACGTTTTACCTTAGGTAGTTGCATTCTATCTTTTCTGAGCAGAAGTGTACAGCGAGCGTAATATCGCTTTGTCTGTGTTGATCGAAGATCGCAAGTTATCTCGTCAACGAACTTTACTTCTTTGTTTGTGTGTATCTGTAAAGGGTGGCTAACGTGCCATAGATAATGCCCTATAGAACACGAAACCTTGCCAGAAAGATTTATTTAAATTGGGTTGGTCATCACAGAAATTAGGAATCTTAAGTTGGATTACAGATATAAAGGAGAGTTTTCACAATACCTTGCTGTTATTTTGCTAACGATATAGGGAGGTCGAAGAGCAAAAAGTTAAAGGCGACTGCGTTTGTAAAGGCTAAAGGGAAAAACTTTATTTACGGGATATATTCAATAATTCAGCTAACTTTGCAAGTTAAGGTAATTATATTTGATGCTAACTTCAATTAAAAGGGAATTTTGTATATGATAATTGCACAGATGGTGAAGACGTGAACAATAAGATTATTGGTGATATCGAAGTTTTTCATGCTATATCAGTTCATACTAAGTAACGGTATCGAGGGAGCTGGGGACAGCTACCCTCGAACGGCTTAGCTCATCAGCGCAGATAGGCAGCTGAACTCAACCGGCAGGTTCCTAGAATTCTGCCAGGTAGCGAATACCCAAGAATGAATGGGAAAGAAAACAAAAGTTTCATGCCTCGTTCTAGCGGTATTTCGCGTACCCTTACTGTAAATTGTATAGTATTCCGTAAATTAGATTAAAACTATTGTTGGACAGTATACATTTAGCTCAGAATTGTGTGTACTCACCGAAAATAATTGCAATGTTTATATTTTTGCTTTATATAGATTTGTAGTATTCTGCTAGCGTGGAATCTCGAAATTGTTTTGTATTGGCAAACGGAAAACCTGAGAACGAACCGTTCTATGCACAAAGCTTACGACCTTTTCATACAAGCTAAAGAAGCATAAGTGTATAAAAGAAAATATTCGCTAACTGGGATGGATTTTCGGCATAAAACGTGGAGTATACGGACATGTTAAGAGGGTTATAATAAATCCTAAATAAAAAAAAAAAGGGAGAAAATTTTATTCTTTGAATGTCGAGATAATCTCGAGTCATCAATAGACCCATTGTGAAGGAATCGTAATATTACCGAGGAATGATAGTTACGCTATTCATTATCCTTTCAATTTGTGTGCCGAATGGATATTTTGGGTCCGCTTGTACGCCAAAGATGCTACAGCGACTTTGGTTGACGATGATGAAAGTTCACGTCAAACCGCATAATGTGTATAATGTCTCATATGGGAATGGTAAATTTTATAGAAATTCCATTACATATACCCATGAGAAAATACAGTTCCCTTTCGCCATGAAATTCGCAATCACTTCACAGATGGTTTATTACAAGTTAGAGATGTCGACCAATGAAAGACTAATTAGGAGACCACATAACATTCAACGAGTAAGGTTCATAATTTACGTAACAAACGAAAACATGTACTTACATCGTTCATTCCACACCACGTTGAAGTATAAGTAAATGCCGCGTCATTAAAATCTAAGATTACCGTTAGTGATATTTGACCATGAACACGAACACACCTTCTCTATGAAATGCTTGTTCAATTAACCGTCGGTCATGACGCAAATCACGTCACCGAATCCGACTAAACTATTCCGTTGTTTTGAGATTAAAACCGCGCAATGTAATGAGATATTTTACGCTCATCTCTAGCATCTTTATGGATGTTTGTTGAAGGCAGAATTATTTTTATGCACATGAGTAAAACATCACGCTAAATTGTAAATACAATGTATAGTTCCACCACTTTCTGCATAAGTGGTCTCAAAATGTTTTGTTTTATTAATGTGTTTCATTTTAGTGATTTAATGATAAGATTTGATACAAGATATTTTCAAGATTATTATTATTTAAACATGTATGTAAATAATTTCTTTTCATGTATATTTTAGTATTGTGTTTAATATAACTTTGTATTTGGGAAGGCTACCTGAATTCACGTGCTTCTGTTTGTAAAGAATTGTAAGACGGCCAAAAGGACATATGCTCCCGTTATATATTCACCTTACAAGGCAGGAATACCGATGGTTATTGGAATCACATTTAAAATTAATGTAATTATAAAAATGCTTAAGTTTTTGTTGAGTCACAATGGAGATAGAATTAGGTAGTTAAAAATAAAATTATTGTACCATAATTTCATTTTTCACCAACGGCCGGCCATATTGTAACGAGCCGCGCTGTCGCCACGTTAAAAGGTGCATTTTTTATTATATATGTAATAATATAAGAGTAATTTACATAAATCTTGGGCGACCACGTGAATAGATTTTTGTTGTAATTTTATAAAGTACGCAAGATTCCAAGTGAGGACTGTAATGAAATGGTGAACTTATACAGTGTATCGTAGCAAAGCGAATATTCAAGAATTATTGAGCTATGTAGGCTTGAAGCTAATCTTGGTGTTCCCGAGCCTTGGCGACAAAAAGTCGCGGATTTGGGATTTGCCAGACCACACACCCTGCTCCTGGGGATGGGCGGTCAACGACGTCACTCTCCTGGCGGGAAAAGCCTGCCGTCCGAACCCGAATGTTCTCTCGCCCCGGCGAACTTAGCCGAATATGTCCGACCTCTGTTGGATTCTTTGGCCAAATCACATATCGAGGATATCACGTGACATTAGGTGCCGACCTGAAGGTCCAATCAAAATGAGCGTATAACTCAAAATCCTGGGAATTTTTGTTGTATGTGAGCTTCGAGACTACAAATGGGCGGAGCAAGAAGTTTCCTCGTGGACCGAAGAGCGAGGAGCTAGATTCTAACTTCGATCGCACCAGTCTGAGGTTGACTTGGAAAGTCGACTTCTTTCGCTATCTGCAGCTTGCCTTGCTGGAGCGAGCGTATCACGGCAACACAGCCGGTAATGCGATGATGCGCATTGCCAGACCAGAGATGCCTATAGCCGACTTGTGAGATAATCTCACATATCGTGGGTCCGCTACACTCATCACAGACATCAGACGCAGAACTACAATGGTAATTGATTACGACCAAGCCATGTGATTGTGCATTCCGTGAAACAGAACCCGTAAGCGACTTTGAGAGGATAGGTCCATGTTCTCACTTTGTAATTGTAAAAACCCCTGAGCTAGCGGCATAATTTGCCAGAACTAGTTATTTTCGAATGATATATTGTTCATTCTGGCGCCCATGATTTTCTTGTTTAACTGTAGTCACAGTATTATGATACCTTTGTCTGAGGTCATCATAACTTGTATTTTATTGTTCCAACTGTCATTATTTCTTGCATTTTGATTCTGAGATATTTAAAAGTAAATATACAGTTGTTTGCTTGCTCATGACGGCTAATTGTAACTCTGAGCGTTGCTTTTATGATTTTGCCGATTTGTGTTAATGTTAACGATAAATTCGCTCAGACTTGTAATCGCCAGTGATCAGAAAATAAATGTCATATTGTGACAATTTTTCCTAAATTCCAACTAACGTCGATATTCTTGCTAAATTAATAAATTTCCACTCCTTCATATAAATTAAAATTAAAAATCCACAATTATTCATCATAAAGGTATGAGAAATAATTGTAACGTGGTTTGCCCATCAAGGCCCCACCACAACGGGAAACTTTCCCATCACCTGACCGCCGTCGTCCGACTGACTGGCGCCAGGCACTGTCTCCTTGGCCACCCATCACAATGTCTGAGTATAATATTTCACATACAAAACTATATAAAACTCTTTGGCAGCCCTTCCTTAAATAATTCTACTGAATAACTACCTTGAATAATTAAATATAACAGATTAATTAATTCCTTTAATAGTTAAATATTAATTAAACTGGAGCTGAAGACATCGTCATGCTACAACTGATACAAATGAAAATAATAAAAAGATGAAAATGCGTCTAATATTGTTCATACGTGTTGCTTTTGGATCTGTTGTGCCACGTGTAAACACATTATTATTTTTTCAGTAACGTTTGCTGATTGTTTACGTAAAAGTTTTCTCGTACTCGTTATTTCAAAATTTTATTACACTCTGTAATCCTCGCATTAGCAGGTAAGCTGAAGATTGGCTCAGAGCTTAAAGACGTCTAAACTCTACAGCCCTGATTAGAAGTTGCACCACAGCAGCTGGAGAAACAGTGAAAAGTCGCAAATTTCGGCTCAGATGTATCCTACGCAAATAAAATAATACACGAGCACATATGATCAAAACTTACAAGGGTCTCACAACGATGATGTCATCCGGGACCCTTCTTGAAACATACTATCCGTTGTGAACATAACCGTTGAACAGGATTTTACGGATGTAGCTACGCAATAGCTTGATTGCGTAAATAAAAGCTTCTACATTATAATACTGTACTTGTTTTGTGTCTATATAAACTCTGAATTTTATCTCTTTGAACCGTGATCATTAGATGTAGAGTTAGAAATAAATATAAAAATCTGTCACAACCAATTTTTTAATAATGTTTCATTAAATGTGTGTGCCTTTGCAGAACAATGTAATATTTGCTAAAACGTTTTAGTGGCTATTACACTCCATGTTTAAGAGATTTTCGGAGAATAGACCATAACTAACATATCTGAAAACTGATAATTTGTTGATTGTGTAGTAATGACAATTTATTTTGTGAATTGCTTCAGATATATCAAACTGCGATTTCGTCTTGCCCCATCTTCGGTTAATACGAAACACCAAATTCTGTTCTCTTTTGTTTGTTTGTTTATGACTTTACATCTCGTTATTAAAGGCGGGAAAG
>JARYHS010009658.1:0-37883 GCA_031002005.1 Vandiemenella viatica | reverse complement strand
AAACCTCTTTTCTGGTGATATGTAAGTGAATAGTCGCTTATTTTGACTTACTTCGACTGGTAGAGGCCATAATTTATACATGTTATACTTTCGCTGTCCACAAGCGGAATATTTAAAACATAACTCAGTATATTGCCTGAAATGAAAACATCCAAATCAATTGCTCGCATTAATTGATACCCTTGGCTTCGGTCAGTTCTATAGGGAATTGCTTATCCTTTATTTCTTCTTTAATTAACTGTAAGTATCTAACTACTTGTACAGGGTTGATCAAATGCGGTGCCAGAATACCTTTTGCGCATTTACTATCGCGGTTACGAGTAGATCATACTCTCGCTCCACTTCATTGAATATCGTTATTAATTGTATCAACTGCTCATTCAACGTTATGGATATACCAAGTTGAAGTATCTTTTTGTCTGTACTAGCTTCGTAATTAAATACGTGCTCATTTAATTTCAATATTCCTGCCGTAATTATTCTCTCATTTCTCTCTATCGAATCAACGTGTGTTGAAACTAACTAATGTTGCCCTTACAATAGTAACTTGCTCTTTGATAATTTTAATAATTGTTTCTGTTCCTGTTCTAACGAATTAATCTTCGATTTAAAGTAAGTGGCGTCATCTTCATCTAGCGTTCCAAACAAGACCTTACTGAGTTCACCCACAAAATTTAGTATTCCTCTCCTTGTTCTGTTCAGTTCATGTCTTGCTAGCTGTCCAATTAGGCTTTGAGAGACTTCTATTTTACTTACATGATAGTCTACTGCTTGCTTCATGCTTGTACATCCCGCTACACTTGTATTTATTTGCTTAAGCCTTTGTTGACAATAATCTACTGCTTTCAATGGCGCGTCTCGAGTTGCTTCGAATTTATTCCTTAAATCTTCTATGTTAAAATAACTTACGATCTTCCATGTAACTGTATACTGATTTACGGTTCCTTTATGATTACTCTCCAGGTTGCTGCCATTGTCCCTGTAATTTCAAAAGAATTCTTTTAATCTATTGGCATGCACCTTTGTAAATTTATTTTTCTTTAATTGTATTACAACATTCGGTCCCTTGGTTTCAATTACCGTATACGGACCTCTCCACTGGCTGTCTAATTTCTTTGAGCGACCCCTTCTCACACTTTCGTCAAATAACAGGACTTTATCTCCCGGTTTGAATACTACTGGGTTTTGTGTTTTATCATAATTCTCTTTGCTTTTCTCTTTTGCTTGCGCCGTTGCTTCTCGTGCACATTGGTGCATGGCTCTCAACCTTTCCCTTAATTCTATTACATAATCATCATAGTTATATATCACATCATCCGGTTTCTTTTGCAGTGCCCCTGGTACGTTACAGATTCTTCCGAAAAACAACTCGTGAGGCGTATACCCTGTAGTACTGTGTGGTGTTGTGTTGAAGACAAACACCGCATATGGGATCCAGGTATCCCAGTCAGTTTGACCTCTGTTTACATAATGTCGTAACATTTCTGTCAAGGTGCGGTGCGTTCTTTCTAATGCACCGTTAGCCTGCGGGTGGTAACTTGTTGTGTGGATTTTTTCTATCCGCAATAATCTACATGTTCGCCTCATGACGTCACTCATAAAGTTACTCCCCATGTCGCTTAACAAAATCGACGGTATTCCAAACCGTAGGATTACTCGCTCTACCAGTACTCTTGCTACTGTATCCGCATCTTGTTGCTCTATTGGTTCCGCCACTAAAAACTTCGTTAGAGCATCCTGAAAGGTGAGTATGTATTTATTTCCTTTTCCGATCGTTGCAACGGGCCTACAATATCAATGTCACATCTCTCAAAAACATGTTCTGGGGTCTTCGTAATCTCCATCGGCATCTTTGTTTTGTTTGGGTGATCTTATTTTTCTGGCAGCTTTCGCAATGTACTGCTCAATGTCGGCTTTCATACCTTCCCAACTACAATATTTCTTTATTCGCTCATAGGTCCTACCTATGCCTTGATGACAGCCTATTGGTGATTCATGGTACTGCCGCAATATCTTCATTTTTTCTTCCTGAGTAAGATTTTCCCCATTATTGCCACTTGGTGGTACTGTTTCTTTTGTTGTATTCTCATTAACAGCTGTTTCGGTACTTTTTTCTTCTTCTTCCTTACCGGCTATCTCGCTACCAGTTTTCTCATAATATTTCGAATTCTCGAAAGAGCGTCCGCAGCTTGATTCCTTTTTCCGCTCTTATAAACGATTTCGTAATCGTATTCTTCTAGTTTTAAGACGGACTTCATTAATCTCGATGACGGATCTGAAATACTATTAATCCACGTCAACGGTTTTATGGTCCGTACATACTGTAAATTTCTTCCAAACAAATAGGTTGAAATTGCTTAATCGCCCAACAAATAGCTAACATTTCCCTCTCTATTGTACGATAATTCCTTTCTGCCTTATTCAAGTCCTGGACGCGTAGGCTACAGGCAAATCCGTGCCGATTTTCCCTTGGCTTAACACCGCTCCAATCGCATCTTGACTTGCGTCCGTAGTGACAATAAAGTCCATTGTAAATCGGGATACTGTAATATGGGAGGGTTCACCAATTTTTCCTTCAATTGCTGAAATGCCTCTTCCTGGTTTTCTCCCCATGTATATGTAACTCCCTTTTGTAACAGTTCATACAAAGGCTTCGCAATTTTTACTATAATTGTTTATAAATCTTCTATAGTATCCACTCAGACCTAAGAATGCCTTTAATTGTGTTGTATTGCTTGGTTGTGGGTACTGTTGTACGGCTTCTACCTTTTTCGGATCGGGCTTCAATCCCTCCTCGGTGAGTACGTGTCCCAAAAATGTAACTTCCTTGCGCAAAAACCACATTTGTCCACTTGCAATTTGAGGTTATACTTCCGTAGTCTTTCGAAAACATCTTCTAACCTTGCATTGTGCTCTCCCAATGAAGATCCGAAGACAATTACGTCATCTAAGTAGATGAACACTTTCTCACCCTGTAATCCTACCAGTACGGAATTCATTAGTTTTTGGAAGGTATTCGGTGCCGTTTTTAATCCCATAGCATTCTTTTAAATTCATAGTGTCCATAGGGGATGCTGAAAGCCGTTTTCTCTTGGTCCTGTTCATCTATCCGTACCTGATAGTACCCTTTCGCTAAATCTAACGTTGAGAAATATTTTGCTTTACCGAGCCCATCTAGTATTTCATCAATCCTTGGTAATGGGAACACGTTATTTACTGTCAGATCATTTTAACTTCCTGTAGTCTATCACTACGTGCCATTTCTGCTTCCCACTTGCATCCATTTTCTTTGGAATTATTAGTACCGGTGAATTCCATGCACTATCACTAGGTATCACTATGTCATCTTGTAGCAATTTTTCTATTTCGCCTTGCAGGATTTCTTTTTGAGCTTCCGGTATTCTGTACGATCTCAGACGAAGTATCTTTCCCTCTGCCTCAAGGAGGAGCTTAATTTCATGTTTAATAGCCTCTGTGTAACCTAATGTATCTCCCGGCAAATGAAAGACATCATTATATGCTGCGCATAGTTCTAATAGAGCCTCTTGCTCTTCCTTATTTAAATGGTCTACTCGGAGGTTTTCCTTTAACTTGGTCGCGATTTATTCTCTGATCGCTCCTTCCTAATATGCCTTACGCATATTTCCTTGGACTCGGGTAGTTTTTCTGTTGTTATTAGGGGATTCTTTAACTTAACTTCTTTTTCCGTGGTATTTAACATACTCGTTATGCACATTCCGTTTCTTACGGACACTAAAGCTTCGGGCATATATAAACCTGGTTGCAACTCCTGTTTCGGGATGATCGCCTCAGATACATCCCTCAGTGCAATTCGCACCTTCACGATCTTCTCTTCGCGCGGGCCTATTATTATCTCAGAGCTTCGAGCCTTCCCGGCTTCCACTCTACACTTAGTTTCTTCCTTCGCGAACCTAGTCGCCTTCGGTTTTGTGGCTTTAACCACCTCTGCATAAGCGCGTTTCCTCGCCTTCTTATGCCACGCAGTTGCTACTGCTAACGAATCGGTCTCTTCCGTCTTCGTTACATTATTGCGCCCCCTCACAGGGCCTACCATCTTCGAGTCAGCACCTACTGCCCTCGAAAACCGTTCGTCACGTCGCACAATTCCGTTAGTGGACCGACAAACATTACCACGCCCGTTCATAGAGCCTACCATTCCCGATGCAGCTCCTACTGCACTCAGAAATCTTCCGTCGCATCTCACAATTCCGTTAGTGAGCAGACAATCTCGCCTTTTCACGGGGCCTACCGTCTTCGAGGTAACACCCAGTGCCCTCGGGAAAATTCCGTCTCAACCCACAGGTCCGTTAGCGGGTGGACAAATTTCTTTTCGTGTCGTAATCTTCACGACGCAGTTCTTGTCACGTCGCACAGCTCCATTAGTGGACGGACAAATTTCACCTGATGTCGTAATCCCTACGACCTTCCTACTGTCACGTCGCACAGTTCCATTAGTGGACGGACAAACACTATTAGGTGTCGCAATCCTTGCAAAACCTACACTCTTGTGGGTTGGTGAGGCAATCCAACGGCCACAAGCTTCACTACAATGCATCCCACGTTGCTTTAGATATGGCCCTTCTTGCGCTGTTTGCAACCTAATTCGCCTCCCGCGAATTTCAATAGTCTTGTTCCCATAATCTATTACGGCCTTGTTTCTTGCTAGGAAGTCCCTTCCCAACAGGCCCTCAAATGGCAAATCTATGTTTGCATCAATTATATGAAACTTCTGCTTTAGCGTCAAATCCTTCGCGGCTTGTAACTCTATTACCACAGAAGCTTTGGTTTGTACAACATTGTTACTAATACCCTTAATTTTAACTTTTTCTTTACTATTACTTTTCACTGCCCTTGGTATGCTGTCCCTTTTTATTAAACTCAATTGTGCCCCACTGTCCACCAAGAACTTCACCTGATTACGCTTAGCTCCCTCACATTGCATCACTACAAATTCATTCTTATTTGTGCAGTCTACTTTATATACTTTTTGGGGCCTGGCGCAATGTGACTGCCTCATTACGCCACTTAACAGTTTACCAGTCTATTATCCCTTTTTCTCACTACCCAGGTATTTTCACGGCACTCTCGAGCATAGTGCCCTTTTTTGTTACACCTGAAACACGTAATTTCCTTTACGTATGGCACCTTTTTCTTGAAGGGTGTATCCTGCACTGTGTCTACCGTGTTTCTTCTGGTTTCTCGCCGCATTCCCGCCATCCTAAAACTGTTTTCTCTCTCTAGTTTTTTCACTTTAGCGAGTAGGGCATTAATCGCCTGTTTATCCAATTCGTCCTCCTTTTCAATTACCCTTATGCGTCTTCGCGCATGACAATTCTTCGTTATATGACCGGATTTTCCGCAGTTAGAGCAAGTAACTTCCCTGTTTTTCTCTGCTCTCGGGACCCTGAATGGATATCGCGATATCGGCTTCTCCTTCGCCGATGCTATCGCGCTCTCTTCGGTAGATGCAATTTCAACTGCCTCTGATAGGGTTATGGTTTCTCCCCTAGCCCTTACAATTGTTTTCACTCGGTCATCATACAACCCCTGGATGAAGACCGCCCTTCCTAACTTTAGCACAAGGGCTATACTACCCGCTAGCTCGGTTTCTGCCATGACGTCTTTTATCGCCTCCCTGAACTGGTGTTGGAGGGCATCAATGCGCGAGCCCCATTGTGCTATACTTTCCCATGATTCCTGCCTGCTGGCAAACATTTCACATGCGTAGAAGTCTAGCGTTCGCTTACACCCATAGTTTTCAACTAAAATCGCGCGAACTGCCGGCCAAGTGGTAGTCAAATCTCTTACAAGCAATTTACTACGGGCCGTACCCACTATACGAGCCTTGATAAATTTTAACAATATTTCGCGCTGTTCTGGCTCTATCAGCTCGTAAGCACTATCGTAATTATCCAAAAACTCATTAAGTTGCGACTTATCACCATCGAAGGAATGAGGAATTAATTTAATCACTTCATTCAAACTGAGATAGTGCCTAGGTGATGACTGCGCATCATGGCTACCTGACACAGCTTCGTTAGGCATGCTGCTTTTTGCCTCTCACCTGCTGAAAGTAACTATTGCGTGGGGACGGTGTGTGGCACCCTCCTGGCTGCCTCTGCCGGCTGCGGCCGCGTGTTGATCCCTTGGCTCGCCCCGTCGACCTCGGCTGCGTCGCGGCTACTGTTGTCGACCCTCGTAGACCTGGCTCGCTGACCTGGCTCGCCTCCTCTGTGGATGCTGCTGACGGATGCGTTGCGGCTCCCCTCGCTGTCGAGTGGCCCCTCTCGTACTCGACCAATGGATCCTCTTCTTTTCCTCTCTTTGCCTACCTACTGCGCCACCTCCCTTGTTGTCTAAGCCGTCAGTCTGGCTATGACCTCGGGCTGAGTTCTACCAGAAATTTCTGAACACCTATTCCTCAAGTCTGTGGCCTTATACTGCCGTTATACTGACCTTTGGCCAACCCTGGCTAACTTTCGGTCAAGCAGTATCTAGCTGGGCTATCTCTGGCCAAACCCCACACTATAGACACCAAATTTTTATGCCCCTATGTTGCGTCCTGGTTGGCTTTTACTTCCGCGAGCGGTTCGGAAGATGAGAGCTTGGTATTAGAATCAATTGCAACATGGGTATTCACTTCAGACTAGGGAACTCGGAGTGGAATAACTGGTAGAAATAAACACACACAAGAATTTCAAGAAACAAGTTTGCAGCTCACGAAGACCGACTTACATCTGTGAACCTAAGTTCCGTCGGTAAGGCTTGCTAAGAAAATCAAAGTCTAAGGCTAAGGTAGGCGCGAGTTCTGAATTCTAAATTCAACTCCTACATCTGTTTAACCTAAGTCCCAGGGAGGTGCGTGGCTTCAAAGTACTATTCGACCATGTCTTTCCGTCGACTAAGTCCTATACTGGCATCAGAGCCTATGCCAGAACCTAAGTCCTGCTTCCTCATGAAGCCTGAAGTCGAGAGTCGAAGTCCTGCTAGTCTAGCTGCCGTGCCCCGCTCCGGTCAGCTTCCAACCCCACTCACGACCCCCTTATATATCGCTTGATTGCGTCCTTAATCTGCCTTCTAGAAGCTTCTGTCACGTACTCCCCCGGGTCACGTTGCAATACACATGCCTATTCACCTTGTTCGGGCCCCTGGTGGCCGCTTCCCGGATACTTCTCTTGGCATCTTCCATACCTAATGACATTGTTGATCTGTGTTCTGGAGACTTTCTAGTCGTTGCCTCACTAATGGCTCTTTCCTATACTTGCGGCTTCTCACGCAACTGAATATTCCTAACTATTTTGTGCATATTTCACGATATTCGTGACACATTCGCGACAATTTCCAACGTAGGTCCTCTAAAGATCATATGTCAGTTAGCTTCAGTCCATCAATGACAGAAGGTAAAGGAGCAGCCACTTTGTGGGGTTTTCAACTAACATGCCTTAAATCAAGAAAATGATCTGCTGCTTTGGTTGCCCATTTTACCCATTTTAACCCTTGTATAGAATGGAGGTTATAGTGGTATCAGAACATGCCACTAAATTAACACTCCATAACCAGTCCTACACAAACTACTGGATATTGACCTCCCAAGGAAGTACTGGAGCTCACTAAACTGCTAAAGGGAGTTTCACCTCTGAGGCATAAAGAATGAACCTTGCTGTAACTGTGGTGTGGAGCATATGGTTGAGAACATCTTGGAAATTTGCCCTATTAGATGTTTGTTGGGGATTCTGTTTGCTCTTCATACTGCTACTGGAGGCTTAATCAAATGGCTAGGCTCCCTCATCCTCACCCTGCAGTTGTTATAATTTGTTGTTAATGCAACTGTCTCAATTAATATATACAAGAAATAAATAAAGAATAAATAAGTACAAAATAATTTCAACCATGTTAAAAACCCTGTTTCATATGTGATCGTAATAACAAATAAATTGCGGAAAGTCTTCAAAATAATATTCGGTTGCTGCTTTGCTTGATGATGCTGCATTGCATACAGTTTCTGCATTTTGTATCAAACATCACACTTTAAATCTGCTGAAACAATCATTTGAAGTTTGTGTTGACCGGTTTTCTGCTGATAGGTCTGAATGAAAATTTTTGAAACAATCTCTTTGCTTTTTCTCATAATGTTGCATTATTTGGAATTTTTCTCTAGTTTCTGCCTTCAGTTCATAAACTGCTTCCATATTTACTATAGCCAAATTTCTCATAATTTTCGTTGATGTTTCAGAAAAAATACAGAATTTCTTTTTATTGACTCAGAACTTTTAATTTCTCTAATTGTAGACTAATTTATATTGTAAGAGCAGAAAACACTTTTTGTTGTGTACCTTCTTAAGGATTTCTAACTTCAAGAGTTATTACTTTATGTAGACAATTCTGGTTTCTTTTATCTATTTGATGGCATATTTTTACAATTTTTTTGTGTATACTCATTTCATAAAGGCTTGACATAAATGACATTGTGTAACTGAAAAATATTAACTCCAAAAGAAACCCTTCTGCTGCTGCTGCTGCTTGTCAGCATGACACATGAAAGGTGGCATTTGTCTCAAAGGACAAACACACCACTAGGAATCTAAAGTTCAAACACAAGAAGCTGTTTTATCACAAATAATGAACTTTACGTTGAGGGCATGGAGAGTTGTAGTAAAAATTTGCAACTGTGAATCTTGAATGCAGGAATAACACACATGGTCTGGTATTTGCTATGAATTGCTTTAATTGTGGCTGAATTGTCAACAATACTGTACTGCATTTGTTGCTTGCAATATTTGCTTTCTGTTTGTAATTCATCTCATTGGCTTTGCTTTCATATTCAACTGATGTCTCTGGTATTAGTAAAATAGAAAAACTCAGCCAATTATTGAATTATTGTAACTAACATGTTGATATAAGTGTTCAACAATAATACGTAAGTCAGTAGCCATTTTCGAGGTGTAGATTGCAAGGAATACAATCGGATTGTGACAGCCTTCTACATTAAATGTTTGCTGTTGTTACCCCTTCTGTTTTCTTGTATAGTATATCATGATAATTAGCATCTTTAAAAAGTAATTTAATCTGCTCTTAAAGTCAATTCCATCTTAGAGGTAGAAAAAAATTGTCAGATATCAACAAGGTGTAATTTTTCAAAAGAGGCGAAAAAGATTCCTGAAACTTCACAGTAAAATATAATTAAATCTTGAGACACTTTTTCCATGGTAGTTTTTCCTTAATTTCAGAAGGAAACTTTTTTAAATTGTTTTGCAGTTCATATACAGTTTCTAAACTGTAATTTGCTCAATTTATTGAGAGAATCCCCTTTTTATTCTTTGTTTGTGTTTTTAGTTCTCTGATGCACCAGACAATTATGACTCAGTGTACCTAGAGATGTCGAGACGTGGGGCAAGAGTTCTAGCACTGGGCTGGAAGGAGATTGGCCGTCTGACACCTCAACAGATACGGGAACTATCAAGGGAAGATTTGGAGTGTGATCTCAAATTTGCTGGGTTTGTTATAATATCTTGTCCTCTCAAATCAGATTCAAGAAGTGTCATAAAGGAGATCCTAAATGCTTCTCATCAAGTAAGCCAAGATTCTATAGCATATTTTTTTCATTTGGAAACGTGTTCCATTTTAATTAACTTTTTTAATTTGCAGGTGGTTATGATCACTGGAGATAATCCACTAACTGCATGCCATGTAGCAAAAGAACTACGTTTTGTTAAAAAAGCAACTACTCTAATTCTTACTCAAGTATCTGAGGATGAATGGATGTGGGAAAGTATTGACCAGTCAGAGAGACTACCAATTCCACAAAAAAATAATTACAAAGAACTTGTGTCAAAATATGACCTCTGTGTTACTGGAGAGGTAAATAAGATCCATGTATTGAAAATTATTGTAGCTCTTTTATCTGGGGTAAATACCGGGTGTTTCAAAAATGACCGGTACATTTGAAAAATAAATAAAAACTAAATGGGCAGTGATAGAAATACACCATTTGTTACAATATGCTTGGGTCAACAGTAAATTTTTAGGCAGACAAACTTTCGAAGTTAGTTACAACAACAGATGGCGCTGCAGTCTGGAAAAATCTAAAGTACAATTATTCTAAGGAATAAACCATTTTTCACAGCAAACTTGCCGTCTGTGAACAGCACATGCTTACAGCAGAAAAACGACTTACAGAATGGCGAACTCACAGACTGAGTTTACTTCTATATCTTTCAAATCGCCTGCAGTGCCATCTGTTGTTTGAAAATTGAAGTTTGTCTGCCTGAAAATTTACTGTTGTCCCAAGCATATTGCAACAAAGGGTGTATTTCTATCGCTGCCCGTTTAGTTTTTATTGATTTTTCAAATACACCGGTCATTTTTGAAACACTCGGTAGTTACAGTTCAAATGACATTGAAAATTAGTAAGTATAGAAAAGTAAATCCATCACTCAGTTCCTATAACAAGTATAGGGTATAAAACTGAAATATTGTATATGTTTGTGTTCATCATATATGTTTTTGCATCAAGATCTGCTACATGTCTCAATGTGTATACATCTGATCCCCTTGCTATATGTCTAACCTTTAACATGATTAAAAGTTTATACCAATATATTGTAAAATGTGTTAATGTTTATTTGTTCATTGCGACCTTTCTGCCTTCATTTGTGGTGAGTGATTGGTATACTTTCCCTTTTAATTCATTTTTGAATGAGAAGATAAATAACTTATCGCATACCAATGCTGAGGGTTATGGCTACAGACTGCAGAAGCACATGCTGCTGTGTGAATGAAGGAATATTTTTGGTAACCTATGGGGAGCAGGAAAAAACTGGAAGCATGATTTGATCTTAGAGTAAGCTACTTTTAATCTATGACAATGGCAAATACAAAGACTCTACTTGGGCTAGTTAAAACATGCATTTCTAGACAGTATCCTGCTTAAAACACTTTTGGTTTTTTTAAAAAAAATATAGATATCTTTTTATGATCAGACCTTTATTTCATATACTTCATCAATTCCCACAATAACAACCATTTTTCTCAATTCGCCATGACTTTCTCCAATGCTCATTTCATCTTTATTGATACATTAATAATAATAATTATCGGATTAATTGCAATGGAGTTGCTTCTCTGGGTGAAAACTTCTGTATACATGTATTTTTGCATTTCACATGTTATTAATTTACTCTTCCATTTTTTAGGTAATTTTTTTGCCATGTTCCCTGGTAATTTATTCCAAACTTACCTACTGAGAAAACCTTCGCACTCCCCAATGATTGAAATCATACCAGTTTGAGTATGGTTGTATTTCCTCCTACCACACATCACTATTCTAATGCTATCCATCCAGGCCCTCTCACTGATATGTGCATTATATACTCCTGGCACGAATGTTCTATCTTCCAGTGGCTCCTAACCCAGCCAATTTATTATTTCATCTACGAACACTGTTTCACAGTAATTTTCACAAACAAATCTAGCTGTCCTCGATTGCACATCTTGTAACTCATACTACTCACCCTCTTCCCCAAAGTACTTGAGCAATGGCATGACTAAAGTTTTGTAACCCATTTCTCTCACTTTCCTGGTGCAACCCTTCATTGACTACTCCAGTAAATGTTGAACTTTGAAATACCTCCCTGTGATTTTACCAGTGTTTCATGGTCAATTAAGAATAATGTAAAGGATATTTTTACATTTTATGCCTTCAGTCAACAATTCCTCTTCCGCATTACAATTGTACCTATGCTGACTCATTTTTTGAATTTATTTTCATTCCATGTTGATTTTTTCCCAACTAGTTACCTTCTTCAGCTCGTCCTCTGTTTACAATCCTTTCTCATAATCCTGTTATTAAGCACTAGTGTAATTCTGTAACCACATTTTTAGTATGGTCACAGGTCTAGAATAGTTTGTGTATAGGTTCAAAGGTCATGATAGGTTCACCTGTTCTGCTAAAATACAAAATTAAATTTCACATTTAATTCAGAGTGATAAAATGTTATTCTACGTTTTTTGAGCCATAAAGTTTTACCATATGTTTTCAACTAAATTGATGTATTTAAGTTGAAATGAATTTCCACAAAAAAAAAACTTAATGAAAGTATTCTGGCAATTCATTTATTCACAGTTGCTTAGCTGTTAAATAACACTCATAACCTCAAATTTATAGTAACATCTCTGGCCATCATTAATACATCAAGTCTGGTTTTGTGATGCCAACATGAGCTTCAGCCAATAATTATCAAGTTGACCACAGTAGACGGAGTGAGCGGACGAATTATACTACAGTAAATTATGTCATCTGCAAGCAGTGTAACTTCTGACTATATGTACACACTGATTCATTAGAATAATGAACAGCAGTGGTCCCAGTGCGCTACTCTGTGCACCCGTAGTTTAACTTCCACCTGTTTTGATATTGCATTTCCCACCATAACTTTTTGCCTTTTAAAGCCAGTTGTTTCTACTTTATCTACCACCATTCTGTGAAATCCCTTAGGTATTGCGGTATTACACTATGAACTATGCATCACTTGTCCATTTTATCCTGAGTATCTTGCACACAGCCTAACAAGTTTTACATGAATAACCTCTGTTGAAACCATGTTGCTGTTTTCCAAACCATTTTAGTTCGTCACAGACATTTCAGATGTGGTTTTTTACTTTGTTTACATATTTTCAACTTCTTTTCACTAATTCACAAAATGATCACAAACATAATTATTGAAATTTGCACAGGACAACGTCTGTCATATCAACTAGTCTGTAATAATCTTATTGTTACCATGATTTTTTAATAGCTGGTATTTTCAAAATATCCTCGGAATCCATTTCAAATTTTGTAGCCTCCTCATTTCTACTTGGCAAAGAACCTTCTGCTCTGGTTTTGCCTCTCCCACTTTCGGTTGACAAACCAAAAGGTCTCGCTCTACCATTTCCCAAATATCTCTGCCTTTTTCATATCAATAACAACTTCTTATCTATCGATATCCATAATTGTCTGAGTACCCTTTATTCCTCTCAGCCATAGACATAGAAATTTCTGTTTTCATCATTTTTCTGCTCTTCAGTCATAATATTTTTCATGAATTTATCTTTAGCTTCTCTCTTTTGTTGCATCAAGTTTGATGCTGTAATCCATCGACACTTGTTGCAATATAAGCAGCTAGGTAGTTTGATTGCACTATAAATCGTCCACCTGTAATCACTCATTCTAATGACCAGCTGTTTGTGATAATGTGTTGTTACTTTTTGATCTCCCCCTCCATCTCCATTGTGAAGCCCAAAGTCACTGGTAAATTCATTTCATTTGCTAGCTTCACCTCAGATGCTGCATATTACCTTACATGTTTCATTTTTCCCTCTAATTTCTAAGGTATCATCTGAGTTTTTTTTAGGCTTCCTACCTCCCGTTTTCATAAGTGTATGGATTATTTTCTATGTTCTTTTTAAATCACCATTTCTCATATATCTTATTACACCAAACTGCTGTAAAAAATTGTAACACTTGTACACAAGTTTTAACTATCTGTTTTTAAGATCAGTAGATGTTTAGAAAAGTTGGAAGTTCTTTAGAATCAATGTTGATGTTGATTTTCAGTGTTTATTTAGTATTAAATATATTTTTGTTAAGTTATCAACATTTTCTTTTCCAGGGTTTGTCATTCCTTAGTTCAAACCACAGAGATTTTTTTTCTTAGAATATTACCACATATTACTGTGTTTGCCCGGGTTGCACCAAAACAGAAGGAGTTTGTTATAGTGACACTAAAGTCATTAGGATTTACAACTCTGATGTGTGGTGATGGCACCAACGATGTTGGAGCATTGAAACATGCAGATGTAGGTATGTACTAGTTATGTCTTATGCTTTTAGGTGTCAGTGTTCTTGATCCCTTTATTTAAATAATAGAGGAAAGGGGAATTAACCCATCACATACCAAATTTGACTGCTGCGACAAGGGAAAACACGTAAGGAGGACACACAGATATGAAATTTTGGTATTATCCTTCTTCATCTGATAGAGAACAAGCCATTTGGTTCAGAACGTGTGCACACAGAACATCACCCCATGACTTCTGTGTGCAGTATATCCTTTATGCGTGATTCTACGTTAGTATAATGGATAGCAATTGTCCCAATATTTTATTTTCACTCCCATCTCTTTTGTGAAGTATTGCATTTCTTACTCTAATACTTGGCTTTCTACCTTTTAAGAATTCCATCACCCAAAAAGTCACTTCCATCATTCATAAAGTGACTATGACAGTCTTATGGCTCACTCTGTCAAATGTCTTGAAGTGATTCAGTGTTACAGTATTCACCTTGGCCTCCCTTGTTCATTTCATCTACAATATCTTGCATGTAGCCCACTAACTGAGATTCATATGATTATACTTTTCCTAAACCCATGTTGCCATTTTGCAAACCTTGCAGACATTTGTGAAGTGGTTACATACCAACATATGCACCAAATTTCCCACCACTGACGTCGAACTAATTGGCTTGTAATTATCAACGCCTCACTTGTTTTATTATTGAATAAGGGATGTAAGCCTGAAAGTCTCGACACTCTGTGTGTACGTGTTTATCCATGTTTTGATGCCGCAGCAACCTTCAACTTTGGTAAGCGGTGGCTATTCTTCACTTCCAAATGTTTAATGTTTTATATATATTTAAATGGAAGAGAAAGATAAATTACACCCAACACATACCAAAGTTGAAGGGAGGAGGGCAGCAGCAACAAAAAAAATAACAAACAACACAATATTTTGGGAAATACTGTGTGTCTATGTTAACCACAAGTGCTTGTGCAGGAATGGCCACATATTTCTATGTTCTTGACAAAGAATTTGGCCGAAATATTGTGTTTTTGTGTTATGTTATTTTTTGTTGCTACTGCCCTTCTACCTTCAACTTTGGTGAGTAATTTATCTTTCTATTCCAGCTCCACAAAAAGAAGTTACAAATTAGTATACCGTAGATCATGGTTTCTCAAACCTTTAGCACTATGGGGCCTTACTAAATTTCCCAGACAGTGGCAAACTCCCTTAAAAAATCTCAGTTACACAGAGCATTGTGTTATTAATTAACATGATGGATGGGCTTGTTTCTTATTGAGTTGATTTCAGGAAAATTTTGCTCAGTTTAAATCTCATTCCAGATTCAGCATTCAGTCAATTTCTGTATTTCGTTTTTATCATAACCAGGTGTGAAGACCCACATTCACATAAGTAAGTTGTCACAAAGGGCAAAAAGAAAATCACCGCTTTGTGTGAGAGCTCCGGATATTCTTCCTCTCTTGCTGCCCAAAAATCAATTAAAGACAACTTTTTGTAATCGGCTTGAAAAATTTGATATGCCGATATTTCCAGCAGTGATTCATTTTGCTTGATGCTCAATCCACAATTTATGCTTTTGGATGTGACCACAAATGGATTTCGAATCCAGTCTTCAGTATCGACGATATCTGGAAAGCACCTTTTCAGTTCGTCAGGGAGCTGAGAAAGATGAACAATAATGTTAGCTTTTATTTCGACTGCCAGTGGTAAGGTGTTGGTCGCAACAAATTAATGCAGAAGAGTAATACATTCAACTATACTTGATTTCAAAACTCCATTTTTCTCCTGAATACATTTATTTTGTCCTGCACAGTGAATATATGACATGTGGGACCTTGCATAGAAGCATTTGTTTCATTGAAACAAGAGAAAATGTCAGCTAGATAAGACACATTTTTAAGCCAGGTTACATCTTCAAATCTGAATTTAGGGTTGAAGTCACTGTCCTTCAAAAATAAATAGATTTCAAGATGGCGTTAAAAAAAAAAAAAAAAAAAAAAAAAGCTAATATCCTGCCTCTTGGTAGCTCGCATACTTCAGTGTAACAGTAATGAAACATGTTCACTGTCCATGTCATGGCATAATAATGCAAAAAGTCTCTACTTGAGTGGATGTGCTTTTATGCAATTTTGAAGCATGTGATGTTAAACATATTGTGTAACAAATCTCACGTTTGACAGCATGTGCGTTCTGAAGAAGTGTGAAGATGATAGTTTTATTAAAATTGATTGGAATCTCTGCTGTTGGATATTAGTTTGAATAATCTCATAGCGTTCAGAAGTTTTGCAGGAATCTCATCAATTCCAATTGCCTTCTTTTTCCAGTACACTGTTGTTCAAATCGTCCCCATCATACAGTTTCTGTTTGCTCCTTATCTACTTCTTTGCTCTTCCATTGCAGTTACTTTCTTTTTTTGCTTTCTTGAATTTCCTATTTATTCGATTTCTTAAATGTCTATACTGCTCTCTTCCTGCTTCATCCTGATCATATTGGTGCCTTCTCTGATCCATAAAGTCCAAAATTTCTTCTTTTCTCCAAGGTTTTCCAATGGCTTCTTTCCTAAAGCCTGGTGTTTCTGAACTGTCTTTGATTATTTTTCTCCTCAGTCCTTAATTGAATTCCTTTCAGATTAATTTATTAGATACACGTCTTCAATCTCTGCATAATTTTTTCTCATGTTAGATTGTTTGTTCACTTCCAGTCTTTTCTGCCCATGTTGCTTCTTTATCCTCTTGCCTGCATTACAAAACTATTAAATTGTGATCAGCGTCTGTGTCAGCTAGTGGGTATGCTTTACAATCAGGAACTTGATTCCTGAATATCTTTTGACCTTAATATAGTCTACTTGATATCTACCTGTATCATCTGGACATTTCCAGCAGTATATACTTCATGCATGATTCTACACTAGTGTAATAGATAGCAATTGTCCCAGTATTTTATTTTCACTTCCATCTCTTTTGTCAAGTACTGCATTTCTAACCCTAATACTTCACTTTCTACCTTTTAACAATTCCTTCACCCAAAAAGTCACTCATAACTATCTACCACAGTTTTATGGCTCACACTGTCAAATGCCTTGAAGTGATCTAGTGTTACACTATTCACGTTGGCCTCCCTTGTTTATTTCATCTACAATATCTTGCATGTAGCCCACTAACTGAGATTCCTGTGAATATACTTTTCCTAAACCCATGTTGGTTTTGCAAACCTCACAGACATTTATGAAGTGGTTACATACCAGTCTTTGTATCAAATTTCCTACCACTGATGTCAAACTAATTAGCTTCTAGTTTCCAACCCTATTGGTTTCACCTCCATCGTGCAGCTGTCTCTTGTTACATTGTTGAAGAAGGGATGTAAGCCTGACACTCTCGACACTCTGTGTGTATGTGTCTATCCGTGTTTTGACACCGCAACAACCTTCAACTTTGGTTAGCGGTGGCTATTCTCCACTTCCAAATGTTTAAAGTATATATATATATAGATTGTTAGGAAACAAAGGTGCTAAATATATATATATATATGGAAGAGAAAGATAAATTACACACAACACTTACCAAAGTTAAAGGGAGGAGGGTAGCAAAAAAAAAAAAAAAAAAAAAAAAAAACTCCTTCTCCCTTCAGCTTTGGTGAGTATTGGGTGTAATTTATCTTTCTATTCTTGCTCCATAAAAAGAGTTACAAATTAGAATAGAAAAATGGACCACCACGTACCTTAGATCAGGGTTTCTCAGACCTTTAGCTCCTTGAACCCCTACTAAATTTCCCAGACAATGGCGAACTCCCTTAAAAAAAAATCTTGGTTACACAGAGCAATGTGTTATTAATTAACGTCATGGATGGGCTTGTTTCTTATTGCAAATTGAGTTGATTTCAGGAAACATTTTGCTCATCCTCATTCCAGATTCAGTCAATTTCTGTATTTTGTTTTTACCATAACCAGGTGTGAAAACCCACTCTCTCATAAGTAAGTTGTCATGAAGGGCAAAAGAAAAATCACTGCTTTGTGCGAGGGCTCTGGATATTCTTCCTGTCTTGCTGCCCAAAAATCAATTAAAGACATCTGTTTGAAATCAGCTTGAAGAATATGATCTGCGGGCATTTCCAGCAATGATTGATTGTTCTTGATGCTCAAACCACAATTTATGCTTTTGTTGTGATTTCAAATCCAGTCTTCACAATTGTAGATATCTGGAAAGTACCTTTTCAGTTCATCTGGGAGCTGAGAAAGATGAACAACAATGGAAGTCTGGGGCTAACTACCAGGTTTGATGGGAATGTCCACATTTATTAAAATGATATAATAATATTATTATTTTTAAATATAAACAGTCTTGAATTGTTGGAATAAGTTAATTCCAGGTGTTAAGGAATCTGAAATTTTCTTTTCTGGGTACGGGTTTTGGGGCCTAAATAACTTACCAAGGGAAATTTTGAACGTTTTACCAAAAAAATTAAAAGGTCAAAAGTGTGCTAGCAGGTACTGAAATTGTACTCTAAGAATTTATAATTGAAGAAAGTCTTAAAATGGGGAAATAGGCATGTGGGGAAATTACCACCCGGGCATATGCTCCATCACATTTAAGTTAAACAAATAGTGTAAGAAAGGATAGAGGACATCCATTAATTATGTGAGCTGTTTTTCCAGAATTCTGTCCCCCACCCCCTTTCTCCTGATAAGATGTCATGAGATCAGGTCGGACATCTCCCCTCCTCCCCCTAAAATGACGCGAGATTTTGGCGGAGACTCTCCCTCCGCTAGTCGACCTCATACTTTTTTTGAAACATTTTTTTTAGCTATCATGCTACCAAAGACAGTTATACGCTCCCTAAGGTCTAGACCTTTCTCTTTTTTATTATTATTTTTTTTTACCTCTACTATCATTCCAGAATTTCACCTTATGTGAGATTTCCGTTGTTTCCACCCTCCCCCTTGGTGAGGTTTCATGAGATTTCACTGGACCCCCTCCCCATTTCACCTCATGTAATTAATGGACGCTCCATAGGAAGTTTTATGCATCACAGATGAAGGCAAGAGGATATTTTGGTGTAACCTTAATTGTGATTAGAGATATTTTTTTTTAGAAATTGTCATTATAATTTTGATATGTGGAGTAACTATTTCTGTGTGTAATTGCTTTTTTTAAATATAACTCTTCCCTCCATCCCAAATATGCCACTTTTTAGTTCAAAAGCTGAAAATCACCTTTAAGTTAGTTCTAAAAGAATGATATTCACTCGATAATTTTTTTTTTTTTTTTAGGTGTTGCTATATTATCAAATGCACCAGAAAAACTTCCAGAGAGGAAAAAACTGGATCGAAATGATAGGGAAAGGAACAAACATTTGCCTGCTGTGAACAATTCTCTTCCTCATGGCCGGCAGGTAATAGAAATATTTATCAAAGCCTACTTTCAGGATTTTATCACAGTGAATATTTAATTTAATCAATTAATTCGTTCATATAGCATCTAAGAAAAATATTTAAAATAAAATCAGTATTTTGATTTTAATGTAAAATACCAATTTAATAAATTGGTTTGAAATAAATATGGTTTTTGAGGCAGAAACTTTGGCAGTCCCATCACTTGCATAGATTTTGGAAAGTGTAAAGATCATAAACATGGCCAGTGTTCATGCAATACAATTTGAACTTGTACTGGTCGTTTCTCCCTCATGCAGTTTGTTGCCAAATTGATACAGCCGGCCCACTGGTCTTTAAACCTCATGTAAGGCAGATAAAATAAGAAAGAAATATGATACTGCAACTGCCTGAAGGGATAAGAGAAAACTGAAGTTTTTACCTAACATTTGCAATTCTGTGTTGATAAAATTGTATTCAACTTTAAATTTGCAAGCATCTACTTTGCTGGGTTAGTCAGTAGATTGAATATTTGTTGAAATTTCAAGAAAAGTATTCTCATATTATGTTTTACTCTCAGAGTATATGGCAGGATACAAAAAGCATGTTTAAGTAAAATTTAAAGAATCCAGTTTTATGCAACTTTCATATTTACAAATTGTTGCTTATATTCTCAAGCTCAGTAGTTTGGTCTTCACAAAGTGTTTGGCTGTTTGTTGTATACCAGATACCAATTGGCATTGATTTTCCATTAATCCACTTCTATTCCTCTTTTATTCCATCCCTCTTGTCCAATTGCTGATAATTCATCTGCCTTCCTTCTTTCTTGTTGGAGGCCATTCAAATTTATTTTTTTGCCAATCATTCATTTTTATTTTTGATACAGTTATACCAGCTTGACTATTTCTTTACAAGGTGTGTAACTGCTGATTTCGTACATCCATTTGCAATTGAACATCTATTGTGGTGGGGATAAATATTAATCTGGAGATTACTTCATTCGCTGTTCTGAAAGAAATGGTTCATCATCAAAATATACCTCTTGTTGGATCTTAAATAATTGTGGTCACCACTCCTTGTATGCTAGAGAAATTATTTATTTAAATTTCTTTAAGCCATTAACTGAAATATAACAGATTATTACAGATTGAAAAGACGAAAAATTAAAACCTACATTTTGATTTTAATAATACCCGATTTCAGGAAAATCTCCAAACACCATCATTAATTTCTTTAAAAAAATGTAAATTGGATCTTCTTTTTAAAAATTACAAAGCATTTTCCAACATACCCCATATTAAAACCAAAATAATGCACAGAAATATAATTCCTAACTGTATTGCAACAACTAGAAAATTATCTAACTTGACCAAAAATATTCTAACAGTGTTACTGAAACCCCTTTAATTTAATGAAATGCACTTCCCAAAAAAGGGTTGTGAAATTTTCAACATTTTCCCTACATTTTTTTATAACGTCAATCTCGAAATTACATAACAAACCATGGTGGACATTCACCCATCAAAGCTAGTTGTGGACTGATCACTGTCCATTCCAAGGGGTTTCTATACCTATCCTCACCCATGTGTTGTTTAGTGTTGTGTGCAAAAGACCTTGCTGCTAGCTACCATCAAATAATGAAATCTCTCAAATCTTATTCTAAAGCCTTAAAATTATCTCCATTTAATGTAGAACTAATTTTAATCAGCTCCCTTGACTTAACATTCCCTTGTACAACTTAAAACAATTTATTTACACCCTAGTTTATTCTTTAATGTCATTTTCCTCCATTCAAATTCACCATCAAGTTTCTTTCCTATCCAAGGTTACAGATCTTTTAGCCCAAGTGCAACATGGAGGCATCTATACCCTTATGCCTTGACTTAATGGTAGTAAATAAGGTAAAAACTATTGGCGTGGATGAGAAAATGATTTTCTGGGTAGAAGAATTTCTAAAAGCTAGAAATTAAAAAGTTAGGGTAGGAAATGTAGTATCAAAAGAAGTGGAAGTAAAAATAGGAGTGCCACAGGGTAGTGCATTGGGACCAGTGCTATTCATTATTTTAATGAATAATTGTGTTGATCGTTTACTATCAGAAATTAGATTGTTTGCAGATTTATTTATTTCTCGTGTCCAGGAAATAACATTACAAGTTGAAACAAAACAAATAAAATTAATTAATTTTAAGCTTATGGAACACAATTAAATGGAGTGTGACCAGAATTACGCAATCCTGATGGCCTTCTCATTTGTCCTAAAAAGGTTGTCGATAGTGCAGTTTTCAGGCAGATTCCTGCATACCAGAAGATGTTGTGGGTCCTGCAGCTCACCACATTCACATAGTTTATTTTCAGTAGTGTAGGGTCTATAATTAGATCATGCATAGATTAATGTTCACCCTATCCAGAAATGGGTTAGTTAACGTCAATTTACCCCTACACTATTTTTATTCATCTGATGAGACATGTGTTCCAAGTTTCATTCAATTTCCACCAACCGTTTCCAGAATCCAATAAAATGTTTGTTTACCTACACACTGCCTAGAAAGGAGTGGTTAGGGGTTGATATTCTTCTATAGAATTTTCAGTTGTCCAATGAGAAACATGTACAAAGTTTCATCTAATTCACACCAGTTATTTCCAGAATTGAACCAAATGTTGGTTGTTTATCTACAAAGGGTTGGTGTTGATTTATTGCTACAGTACTTTGAGTCTCCCATTGAGAAAGACGTGTACCCAGTTCCATTAATTTACACCAGCCATTTCAAGAGTTGAACCTGCACACTATCCAGAAACATGTGGTTGTGATGCTACAGAATACCAATGCCTTTGTGGTTCAGACTGCTATCCACAATGTCCAATAATGTTACTGCTCAAAAATCAAATCATGTACTTTAACATGCTTTAATACATTCCACATACATAAATCTGTATCTGGAATGTGTCTGTTTGGTACAGCATCATGCAGAAAATAATTGACAGATTTTGAAGAAAGTATTGCAGGTTGAAAGCTTGGGGCTAAGTTAACGTATGACACACATCTCAAGACACTACATTACTTGATGCTGGCACACAAAAGTAAAATCTGTTCCATTCTTCAACATTTATTTATACTAATAATCTGGCATAATCTGAAAACTGCTGAATTGATTTTGATAGTTTTCATAGTATCAGATATTAAATTCTTACTTGAAATCTAAGGTATACCTCATTATGCTGTCTTATCTAGTACTGGTGCTCAACATTAAAATATGTTCCATATATTAATCCTTTTCACGTATTGAAAAACCTATTCAAAATACCAAAATAGGCTAATATATTTTAACCATCAATTTAAAATTGATTCTTATAACATTACTCATACCTTAACAGTTGTATGGTAGAAAGAAGTACTCATAAATTACAATTCTATTTTGGTAGGAATGGAAAGCTGTCATCATGCCAAGAAACTTTTTTTAATTATTATGTTGTTTTTTTTTTTCTTCATATGAGCTGTCCATAAAAGCAAGTAGCAGAAGTAATATTTTTGGACACTGTTTAATGAGGTATACGCCTATTTGCTTGCGATTATTTGTGAACAGTTGTAATGTTGTGGTGCCAATCACTTATTGAATGTGACTTTTTTTATTATTGATATTTGCTGTAAAAGTTACTCAGATCGAGAAAAACCAAATAAATTATTCTTGTAATTGTTTGTCAGTCCCCTTGCCATTGAATCACATTTTAGGGCATTTTCCTGTATTTCCTTGTGATTGACAATTTACTGTGGCATGTCAGTGCCTGTTAATAATTTGTTGCACATTAATTATTGGATTTGTTTACATTCAGGTTGAAATGCTCCAACATCATGCATATGAAATAAAATTTGAATAAAATATAATTTTTGTGCAATTATATATAAAATATAATTTCATACTAAAGGACCCTGTGATTGGATTGTAAAGCAGATCATACAGTTTATTTTTGTGCAATTGTTCCACTGGAAGGACTCGGTAGTTAGGTTCTGGTGCAGATCATGAAGTTAATTTTTGTTAAATTGCTGACACCACTCCTCACGGGACAGTAAATTGAATGTAATGTGTTTTTGTTTAGGTTATAAATCAGTCTAGATCACAGTTACAGTAACACATAGGATGCAAAAGTAGGGATCTGCAGTGGCATGTCCTATGGTTAGGTGTTACTTTGGTCCAGAATGATCTGCTGTAGCAAATTGCCAACTGCTCCAGACCAACCATCACCCATGAATAAGACTGCACCCCTCTAAATAGTGTGCACAATAATTGCTCTGCTGCTTCTATATATGAATAGTTCATACATAATAAAAAATGTGCTTCTTGGTGTCATGTCTGCTTTCCACTCTCATCAAAATACTCAAAATTTGTATGTATTTAATGTTATATCTACTGCGATTGAATATCAAGTGTCCAAAAATTTTTTCAAACTGCTTTTATTGCCATCACTAAAGGCTTATTAAACAGTTCATGTTAAAGTGAAAAAACATTAGTTACACATAGGTAACTATGTATATCAAACATCAGAGATTGTAGCTGTGTAACAAATGATTTGTCTGCTATTTTTCTGTAATTATTAATTTACAAGTTCCTTGTGTATCATTGTATTCAATATAGCCGATTTTGGGGTTTAAAGACTAAATAGCCAAAATTTAAAGAAGAAAAAATACATTGGGCAACATTTTTGTGAAGAGTGTAAATTTATTGCAGTGATTGAGTATGAAACATCTACCAGAGCCAAATATTACTTCTACTTAGCTGAACATAGAAATGGGTTTGGTAAACTGGAGAAAACTCATTACGACATTTAGTTGTGGAGACAGCATATTGGTTATAGGAAGGAATACTGAACAATGAGATTTTCCCCTTATGGTTATGCAGAGTATCACAGAGGTGGAGAGGAATATTCTGACTACAATTTGATGATAGATACAAGTTGCTGGAAATAGAGTTCTGGGCAAATATGAAGGAAAAATAAATTTATTAACTGCTTACATTACAGGAAAGATGATTGAGAAAGAAGAGATCTGTGGGAAGTAACTGAAAGCTTACTGAGGAGAAAGGAAGTTGGTTACTGTAAGTGGAAACTTGAATATACCATGAGTGGATTGGGAAGAAATTGGCATCAATATTGCCATGAAAGGTAGATTTGCAAACACCTTATTGAAGCCAGGCACTAGTAGAGTGGAAGGATATAGAAATGATTCAAAGAGATATTAATAATGAGGAAGAAATGTATATTCCAAAGCAAAAAATAAAGAAAACCATGTAACTATTGTAAAAGGGAGGCGAGAGACCTAAAGAAGTCTGTAAGAAGAGAATATAATGGAGTAAGAAAGCAGTAAGGCAGTAGGAAAACTTTTGAACAAATAAAAATTGAATTAATTGCAGCAAAGAGATGAGCTAAGGATGCATTAATGAAAGGGGAACTCTTGGTGATATATCTAGGACTTGCTGTGGCTATAGTAATAAACTTAAGGGGGAGGGGAATTTTTACTCTCACAGGTAAGAATGGGGAAGAAGGTACTGAATAAAGGCCTACATGAAAGGCAGAGGTGGTGATCATTTGGTTTGGCCAGACCATTATGGACCCCCATACAGAAATCGTGGTAGAAATGAGATTTTTCATATAAATAGGAATTAGCATACCATGAAACAGATTAGTCATAAAGGCTCTGGCATTGATGATAATGTCAAAATGTTTAAAACATTACTAAGGTAGAGTATAGCAGTGATATGGAAATGAGCATTAACAGTAAAGTTTAAGAAGAGGGGAATCAAACGGGTTTTACAACTGTTAACTGATTACATCCACTATGCAGATTGATGGAGATCTTAATAGCCAGTAACATTGGGAATGTGTATGAAAAAAGGGGGTGGGGGAAGAATTTTTAAGCAGTGTCTTGATATGTTGGGGAAGGGATGAGGAGATAAATGTGGCCCCCTTTTTTTAAAGGCATAATCTAGTGGGAAAGTTTGTAGGATTGGATTCTGACATTGTAATAAGTTTATCAAGAAAGGCTCATAGAAATATACTTCTCAAACAGTAGAAGAATTTAAAGTAAAAATTAACATAAAGTATTAGTTGTTGTGTAGTGAGATTGTAATTGGAATGTAAGCTCTATCAAAATAATAATAATAGTTTTAAACATCTTATTACAAATCTGTTTCACAATTTTTAGGGACGCTTTCATAATAAAGACTTCACAAGTGCAGCAGATGAAAAAAGAGGGAGAAGGAATCTTTCAAATGACAGTACTACATCAATAACAAACAAACATGGCGAAATAACTGAAAGGAAGGTAATATCTGATTCTTATTAATTCTGGAAATTATTTCAAAATATTTTGTTTTGCAATATCTTAAATCTGCTCTGTTTGTGATTCTTCATTAACGCCAGATTCTTGAATTTGTAAGTTTGTTTACAGAGATTCACTATTTATTGAAAATATATACTTTTTTTTTAGAGTGTTGCTCAGATACAGAAGTTACTAAAAGAAATGGAAGAACAAGATCAAGCACAAATTGTGAAGCTCGGTGATGCCAGTATAGCAGCTCCATTTACATCAAAACTTTCTTCAATAATGTGTAGTGAGTTCATTGCTATTTTTTTAACTAAAACTGAAACATCATACAATGTCCTTAATGCTTACATTAGAATATGTACATTAGTTATAAGATGTTTGAAAGAATCAACACAGTGGATTATGTGAAAACAGTTGTAAAATATGTTTTTTGCATACTTAAAAAGAAAATGTTAATCAATAAAGTGTATATATATAATAACATTGAGCAGGAAAATGCTATAAGGTAATAAAACTAAGGAAGTATAGGGAAATATGACCCAACACTTAGCGCAGTTGAAGGCGGCTTGGTTGACGAACACAAAAAAAAAACACACACACGAGAAGTGCAATATTTCGGCCTACAGCCTTATATGTGCAGAAGTGAGACACCAGGCGGAGTCATATGTGTACACAGAGACCGCCTTCTGGTAATGGCATCACTGGTGTGGATAGTAGTGTAAAAGGGGGGAGGGAAAGCTCAAATATCGGATCGATACTGTTGGCGGTATATTATCATTGAAAGTGGTAGATTAACATAATAACTGGGTGAGGATACATATATAAAAACAAATTTTGAAAAACTTTAAGTGAAAAATAAAAAATCAGAAATATTGGAATTTATTGGAGATTGAGGCTAGGAGGATGTCTGGTGTCAAGGATATTCTGATAGGCTAGTTCCCATCTACGTAATTCAGAGGAAGGGGTTGTGTTGTTAGGGAAAACTCTGATCGCCTTAACTGAGAAACAGATGTTCAAATTATTCAGTTTGTGGGAACTGGCATGTTTTGCAACTGGATGGGCCTCATTGATGGTATATACTATCTGCTGTTCTGATAGATAAGGGGTTAGTAGTGAGGCCTATATATGAGCTGGAGCAATGGAGGCATCTAAGTTGATATATGAGGTATGTTGTCATGCAAGTATCATTGGGTTCAAATCACACAGTTAGTGGGAATTTTTAGGACTTGTATTTGATTATCTGAGCTATGCTGGGATGTTCTGTGGTTCGTATTCCATATTAATCTGCAGGCCCTATGGAAGGAATTGGCCTTCTAGCCTCTTCCTTCAGGAAGATTCAACGAACTGTTTGGTTGTGGACTAAGTTAGATCTTTAGATTTTGAAGTGAAAACTTCCTTAGGCATGATGGGCAATTTTTTGAATGGGTAAAATCTTTTGAGTTCATAGTTAATCCGTTGTGGTCTCGTGGCTCAGTGGTTATGTTGTCTGTCTGGCAAACAAAAGATCCCCAGTTTGAATCTTTGTCTCGGTGGGAATTTTCATAGACCATTGACCTGACCTTCACCTCTGGCATAGCTTGCTGTGTAATGTGAAGTATGCCAAAAAGCTTCCATGGTTTGGATTCCACTTTAAACTGTAGGTCCTTTATAGCTGATAGCACTACTGGTTAGGTTAAGGCGACTTAGACGGGCGGAAAGTACAGCCAACAGAAACCCTGTCACCAGGGTTACTATATCTGTAGCTATAAGTATGACATGTTGCACACATGATATTTAATGTTTTAAGTTTTCACTTCTGTTGGCAGTCCCAAAATGGCTGCCAATTTTTTCTCTTTTTGGGGGGATTGTGTTTGGGGTGGGAAGGGGTTGTAAAGTGAGTGTATGAACTCCTAGCTGAAGTGCTTAAACATATAATTATCTGCATAATATAACGTGCAAAGGTTACTTTCTATTGTTAAAAAAAGATTTACCTAATTTAATTTCATTTCATAGACAATTTGTTATTTATCTCTCAGTGTATGTACATTGCTTTCTTGCTCTTACTTTGTATGATCAATTGCTTAAAACACTTACATATTTCTTCCAGTTTGCCATGTTGTGAAGCAAGGGCGTTGCACACTGGTTACAACTCTACAAATGTTCAAGATACTTGCCCTCAATGCTCTTATATTAGCATATAGTCAGTCTGTTCTATATCTGGATGGTATTAAATTCAGTGACATGCAAGCTACTCTCCAGGGTCTACTATTGGCTGCTTGTTTTCTGTTTATATCAAGATCAAAAGTAAGTCACTAGTGTATTATCATTGAGAAATGATTGGTATTTCTAATTTTTTCCATAAATTGCACTTATTTTTTATTGAAAAAGTATAGCAGAAAAATGAAAAAAATCATTTTGAATGTTTTAAATGTTAATTTGTTGTTTTATAATAATGATCTTGGCTTTGAAAATTCACTGCTTTGCACATACTGAAAGAATAGAGGAAGTAAACGTATCATTTACCATAGTTAAATGCTGAAGAGCTTGGTGACAAAGAAAAACCAAACACAAGCACAGAAAACTCGTTTTGGAATCAGTCGGTGCTGTGTCATCGCTGTGGCAGCTTCGATATGACATTTCACCTGATGAAGGTAGCGGAGGTTGCTGCCAAAACTTGGTGAAAAGAAGAAATTATCTGGCAGAAAACCGGTGAAGAATTCTTCTCAGCCGTACACCGGGAAAAACTTAATTCTCACTTCACACATGTTGCTTTGTGGTATTGTTTCCTGCTATTTCACTGTACAAAATTGCACAGTATGTCAGGGCAATAGTTTTTATGTAGTAAAATCTAAAAATTTCTGTCTTGGATAGATCCATTTTGTAAAGATAAGAACATGCAAGATGGAAAAAAGTCTCAAATCTAAATACTATTCATTCTTTTGCCTCTAGCCAAGCAGCGCCATGATTGCTTTCATATACTGTGAGACTTTTCCTTTGGCTTGTATCTTAATTCATGTATTTTGTACTAGTACTTGTATATCTTAAATAGGTCTGTAGAAGTCATTATTTTATTAAAATTAAGGGATTCAGGTTTCTCTACTTCACGCCCTGTCAGAGAAAATTATAATTTCCTAGTAACAGTGGATCAGGAAGAAATGCTCTGAGGCGATATTTATATTGAAAGGTAATAGACATTATACCCATTGAAGGTAGGAGTAACAAAAAAATAATACATGAACACAAAAAAACACAATGTTTTGGGCAAAACCCTTTTTTGCCAGGAATATTGTGTTCATGTGTTATTGTTTGTTGCTGCTGCCCTGCTCCCTTGAACTTTGGGGATTATGGTATAATTTATCTTTCCTTTCAATATAAATTTTTTTTTTTTTTTTTTTTTTTTTTTTTTTTTTTGTAATACAATAAAGGAACAGTTAAACAACCTTGTCAGTGAAGTATTAGCATCTGGAATTTGTGTTCTAGTCAGACTGATAGACTCAGATTGAGAAGAGTCAAACATTTTGAATATTAAAGAAAATACTTCATTTTACTGTTACAAGTAATTTCTTTCCTGGTAAGCATTTAACAAGTTCATCAAGCCTTGCTCTTAGTTGTGGCATCAGTATAAAATGATCCTAACGTTATTTCGTCCTGCGTAGTGACTAAGGAGTTTATTTGTAAAGTCTACATTTACTTTGAAAATAGTATCCTCCAATGACAAACCTCTCATCCATAATCTTTGCTGTGTCATAGGGAAAATTTTGTTTTGGTGTTAATTATGTGTATTACTGGCTTGTTTGACATTGCTGCTTCAGTTTTCCTCACTACTTCAAGGTATCCATCTATTACTTTCCCATATTGAAAGTAGAGTTTAGCAAACACAAATTCCAGTAACAACATTCTCATTGCTAACTAAGCATTCATCATGAATATAGATTCTGTTAAGAGTATCAATAGCAGCCATAGGATCTTCACCTTCAATTACTGCTAGCAATGTGATGGGCATTTGTGGTACCCTCCCTGTCTAGGTATGCAGTTTTTGAACATAGCACATTGAAATCCTTTTTATCTGCTAGTCTTCTTAACTCTTAACCAAACAGCTGCACTGCACATTGCATTAAATTGTGTTATATTGACTTCACAGTTGCTCTTGGTTTGTGTATACGTATGTAACTTTCATAGCAATTCCTTCTCTAAGAGCCTCACCGAAAACCCTAAGAAATTTTGATCATACTATGTAAAAAAGTTTAGTTGTAGTGACAACAATAAACCAGTTCTAATACAAGACGGTCGGGAAGTTGACGACAGCCGCTACAAGGCTACCGTATTTAACACCGAATTTAAAAATTAATTCATGCGCGAAAACATGGATAACATTACCACCGGGTAGAATTAGAGATGGATCCGGTTGAAATTGATAGCGCAGGTATTGTATAGCAATTAAAGCTCCTGAAGTGGGTAATGCGCCAGGTCCCGATGGTATACAGATAAGAGTATTTTTATAATTCGTGGATGAAATTGAACCATTTCTGTCACATATATTCTGTAAATCTTTAGAAGAGGAAAAAGTACCTTCTGACTGGAAAATAGCCCAGGTAATAAGTGTTTTCAAGAAAGAAGATCGGAGTGATCCTAGGAATTATTGACCCATATCTCTAACATCTGTATGCAGTAGAATTCTGGAGCATGTCATATGCTCTAACATTATGAAGTTTCTAGATGAGAACGAGTTACTTACACCGTGTCAACACGGATTTCGGAAGAAGAGATTGTGTGAAACTCAATTGGCTCTATTTCCCCATGACGTAATGAAATTTGTCAATGCAGTCACAAGTTGAAGCAATATTCTTGGATTTTCAGAAAGCTTTTGATTCTGTACCACACCACTGACTTTTAGCAAAGATTCGAGCATACGGTATGTCGGATCAGATTTGCGAATGGATACGGGATTTTCTGGCTGGTCGATCACAGTATGTCGTTGACGGGGAAGCCTCTTCTAAGGTAGATGTTACTTCTGGCGTTCCTCAAGGTAGTGTAATAGGACCACTTATTTTCTTAATTTTTATAAATGATCTAGGTCAGGGGTGGCCAACCCAAATGATCTTGCGGGCCACTTTGGAAGTGCATCATAACTCCGCTGGCCACATATTTTATTGTATATCCCCATTAGAGACTTTTTTTGAGTGTAAAATTTAAACATTAGTTATTATTGTGTTTACAATTATTCTTACATGTAAACATTGATGATATAATAATAATGATACTAAACGCACATTGTAAAGAACTATATAACACTAAAAATGAAATATAAAAAATATTTTGTAAAAGTGTGATGAATGTCGCGGGCCGGAAAAATGTTCAAGGTGGGCCAGGGGTTGGCCACCCCTAATCTAGGTGATAATGTTAAATGCTGGTTGCGACTGTTTGCCGATGATGCAGTTATCTATAGGGAAATAAGGTGCTGTAACGATTGCTTAGAACTTCAATGCGATTTGGATGCAATTTCCGAATGGTGCAGTAAGTGGCTTTACACTTAATTGCAAAAAGTGCAAGGCAATGCTAATAAGTAACAAAAGAATCAATTTGCTCACGAGTACAAAGTAAATAATTCATTTATTGACACAACTGATTCCCTGAAGTATCTGGGGGTAATAGTTATATAACAACATAAAATGGGACTTGCACATAACTTCCTTCGTAGGCAAAGCTAATTCTAATTTATGATTCATAGGTCGTATTCTGAGGAATTGTAATGCTCATACATAGGAAATAGCGTATAAAACACTAGTGCGTCCGCATCTGGATTACTGTTGTGGAGTTTGGGATCCGTATCGCAAGGGCCTGATTGATTCAGTGGAGAGGGTACAGAGGAGAGCTGCTCGATTTGTGACTGGCTGCTACAGCGTCACAGAATTGATACTTAGATTGGGCTGGGATCGTTTGGAAGACAGACAACGTCAATTGTGTTTGAATTTATTGGAGAATATGCGAAATTCTATGACCTATGAGAAGCAGTGAGATACTTCTTCTGTCATCCTATTTAGGTCGCAATGACTGGAAGGATAAGATTCGTGAAATAAGATGCCGTACTGATGCTTTTATGTATTCTTTCTTTCCTTGTGTTATTTGGGATTGAAATGCGCAGAATTAAGATTGGTGCTTTGCACCTTCTGCTGCCCACAGTTTGTGAATTGCAGTGTATGGATGTAGATGTAACTTTGTTTTTTGTGTTCATGTATTGTTCGTTGCTGCTGTCCTCCTTCCTTGAACTTTGGTGAGTGTTGGGTATAATTTATCTTTGTTGCCTATTATCAACAGCTATGAGCACTTGTGTTTATCACTAGTTGTCTATATAAATTTCAAGGTCAAATTTTTCTCTTCCATTATATTTCTAAAACAAGATCCATTAGATAAACTGGACTAGGAGAAAAATTTGCTGCTTTAAACTGTATCCTGTCTATATCTTCTGTAGCTGGAAATGCTCTTCTTCCTTTGCTATGCCCGAGTACCTTAGTGCAATTGTTAGGAGTGATATTTCTTTTAATCTTGACAGATGCTTTGCTTTTCACATCCTTTATAAATTTCAGCAGGGCTGTAACCTTGTAAAACAATGATGTTGGATTTCCTTATAATGCTCTCTGTTGATTGTTGCTTGGTTGTTACCTATTGGTGCTAGCAACTTTTAGGTGTTGTTACCATTCTTTTTTCATGCCCTCAACTGGTCTCTTCTACATGGAAGCGTGTACTTCCGTTCTTTGACATCAGATGTAACATTCCCCACTGTATCATTGCTTGACTGTTGTGGTCTTACTCTCCATAGTCTGTTCCAGAGGTCCCCAAACTTTTTTATACTGTATACCATTTGATGAATTATTTTATTGCTGAATACACTCTGCAGGCCTAATATTAATTTCCTAAACTTTATGTTGTCAAATGTGTTTTTCATAGTTGACAGTGCTGCTCAGTTTGATAGGGCCTCTTTTTTGTGGAAAAGTACTCAAATTTTTTTCAGATATCAATTGAAATGGTTGAATTGAAAATCCTTTTAATATGTTTAATAATTAAAATATAAGGCATAATAACACTGACAGTATTTCATTGGAATAAATCAGTAATTGAGTAACGATAAAATCAAACAAAAATAGCTCATTTTTTGATGGTTAATTATAAAATTAAAATGCTTCTTGATATTCAGCATTAAAGCACATAATTTAAGATGAAAAAAATCAAGACTTTAAAATTCTTACAATCTACATAAAATTAAATTTAGGGTTCAAAATAAAAATAACTTAAATAATGCTGTTAATGGGAGTGATGAACTTAAAGCTGTGATAGGTTTCCAAATGATTGAGATATGGTCTTAAACACTCCCATTCCATTATTTGTAACCAGTGTTTTTAATTGTTTGCTGTGCTGAAACCCTTTTTGGCGAGGCATGGAGATGAAAAGTTTTTCAGAAACTTTTTTTGCAACAGTACCAGATTAGCCATGTGGCAAGAGTTAACAAATGCTATGGGCCCCACACCTTCTGGAGAGCCTCCCTCAGACCAGATAATGGTATTTTTATTTTGGTTAAAAATCTCTGCTACTGCCCTTGCTGGCGACAATAGGCTGTTTTATTTTATATCATAAACTTTCATAAGTAAAGCAAATCAAGTGCCTCTTTTTCACATTTGGCACAGGCCCCACGCTGTTTTAATCTGGCTCTGTATTTCAATAATCCATAACGCAAGATGAGCAACTGCTATTTCCTTTTAAAGCAAGAACAACACCTTGCATTCTACATTATTGCTTATTTTGATCAGTTCTGTTTGAAGTACTGTAGCCAATTCTTCAATGAAATTGTATGGATCGATAACCCAGTGTAGTATTTCCATAGTTGAAACATCCTCAAAACTAGTGATCCTTATTTGGTCTTTTTTTAGGGTCAAGTAGTTTCATAAATTTCTCCCATGACCATTTCTGATTTTTGGATGGTACCAGTCTGCTTCTTCTGAATGCTCTCTGCCTTTGTTTTTCTGATTTTGACAGTGCTAGAATCTGCTTGAGCATATGTTTTTGACGTTACCATGTTTTCCTTCCACTGCCTTTGATTTTCATTCTGCAATTGAGTCATTCTCTTGATCCATTAGCTACCTTTTTCTTCAAGGCTGACTTTGTTTTGTGTGTCATTTTCTAATTTGGAAGTCCCTGTTTTATGTAAAGTGAAAACTCTTTGAATCACACTTCTATATCTGTGGCTGTAGTCAAATCTTCCAGTCTGCTACCTGTGTCTGTTGTTGACAGGGCCGCATTTAGGCTCTGTGGGCCCCTAGGCTATACATGTGGTGCGGGCCCTCTGTCGGCAGTGGCTGGATTCTTAAATTTCGAAATATTCGAAATTCGACGTAAAAAATTTATGGGTGAAAATTTTTTTTTTTTTTTTTTTTTAGCTCTACTACCTGCCCAGGCGAGGGTTGTGGTGAGGGGCCCCCCTTTGTGGTGTGGGCCCCCCTATGTGGTGCATGCCCCTAGGCTACAGCCTATGTAGCCTATGCTTAAATGCGGCCCTGGCTGTTGATTCACCACAGGATACATTCGACTGCTTACCACTACTAAAAACATGTCTGTTTATGAGTGGGGTTCAGAGACATGTTTAATAATTATATTAGTTTGAATACTGGATGCTGATGCACTCTACTCAAGTTGCTATGGAGTTTCTGGATTGGTGATGAATAGCAGCTGGATGCTTAGAATAGTGGCCTGTTAATATTGGTGGTATAATGATGTGACAAGCACAGTATTAGGGGAAGGCAGGGGAAATACACACATGCGGGTAATCACACGCTGACTGAATTACGTAGTTTGAATAGTTTGGACTGTGACCGGTTGGTGTTGCACCCGCCTGGCAGGCGTAGCAACTACAGTGCCACTCACACCAGCCATTTTCTAGTTGCATTGTGGCAGTAGTAAAGTGCTAAGAGCCAAGTTCTGCTTAGGTAGTCCTTGAACTCACTTTGGAGTATTGGCACGCGGCTTTTCAAGTGCTTGGTATTCCCCCTTCATAATAAAATTAGTAGGTTATGTTTTCAATCCCGAGCTTTTTTATCTATATTTCAGTGGACTAGAGATTATAAAACAAAAATCCAGAAAGCAAAATGGAACCAAGAGAAACTTCTTAAAGATCTTGATGCCATAAAACTAGGAAGAAAAATAAGAGTAGCATCAAGGACTTTGGGTTTCAGGAAGCTACTCTGCTTACGAGAATGAAAGCAAAAAATACCAAAGCTTTAAAACTTGGAAGAAACCCCGCATTTTCCATTGAATGGGAAAATTAGATTAGGGATCATGTTGTTATGATGAACAAGCTGTTTTGTGGCATTACAAGCATTCAGCTATGAACGATTACATTTGAGTACACAGAGGCTTACAAGATCAGAAATATTTTTGATAAGCCATAAAGGTTAGCAGAAACGGATTGGCTAGCTCTATTTTTTAAAATAAACCAGCTTGAGAAAACCTGAAGGGGGAAAAAATGTTGTAGCGATACGTTGTTTCAGCACTGCTGGCAGGTACATTTCCCCTATCTTCATCTTCCCCCAGGAAAAAAATGTAAAATCTCTTATTTAAGGGTGAACCAGGTGGAGAAATATATAATTGTTCCATTAATGGCTAGTCAAATGAGTTATTATTTTCGAATGGATCCAGCATTTCGAGAATTATGTAAAATCGCCTGTTGATGACATGGTGCTGCTGATTTGAGATAATCATAGCAGCCATATTTCACTTGATATTTTTGAATTTTGTATAAAAAGACTCTATTGTCATGTAAACATTACTCCACACACTTCTCACAAGCTTCAACCGCTTGACGTTACATTCGTTTCTTCTTTGGAAGCAGCCTACAGTTGAGAGTGTAGTCATGGGTATATTAAAAAATTACACTCTATGAGTTAGCTGAACTTTTTAATAGGGCATATATTAAGGTTGCTACTATGGACAAAAGGCAATCGGGGTTTAAGGCATGTGGCATTTGTTCTTTCAATCCATACAAATTTCAACACATTGAATTAGAACAATGTGAGACCTTTAGAGAAATTGTCCTTGAAGATGATGAGCTCCAAAATGCAACAAATGGAAATGAGTGGTTGCTTCTGCAAAGGAGCCAGATATCTCAGAATGGAGTCAAGAACAGTTTCCTGGCTCATTGGCAGAAGAACTTTCACTTTTGGTAGAAGCAGCGTCAACAAAGCAACTAAAAGGTCAAGTGACAAGCATGTATCTGACATATCCCCTATCCCAAAACAAAACAAAACAAAAAAGTTTTTCCTAAGACAAAACAAGATAATGGAAAGCGTAAGGGGAAGTCAGTGATCCTTATAGCAACCCCAGAGAAGGAAAAAACTGCAAATGGAGTTATCAATAAAGAAAGAAAAAGAAGCTATGAAAAAGAAAGCTGAAGAAAACAAGAAAAGAAATCTCGGGAATAAAAAAAATAAGTGCACAATTCTACTACTTAAAAAAGGCTGAAAGAAGAAACAGACATTACACAATGAGAAACTGGAAACTGAAACTAGAAAGTGAAAGTAGCGTCGAAGATGATCTAAATCTCGACTTAAAGGACATTTATGATAATGAAATGGATGATATTGATCCAATGGCATGTCTGCTTAGTTTGCAAAGAATTTGGGAAAGATGGAGAACTATGGTACCAATGTGTTTCGTGTAGTAGGTGGAGTTATGAAGAATGTAACAGCTGGAACACTCGAAAAGATTACAAGTATGATGTTTGCTATACAAGAAAATCAACTCTTTTTCACTCCTATAAAACTAAAAAAAGTAAGAAATGCTTACAAAACATTATTATTTTGTTCATTAATGTGCTGTTTATTATTAATAAACCAACCTAATAAAAAATAAAACTAATGTGTATTGTCCATTATTATGCATTGTTTGTATTGCATGTTATTACCTCATACCATGTGTATCTTTAATCTAAGGAGTAAGGAATACCATGCATTTGTACTATCTTTTATTTTAATGTTAAAAATTAAGATAATGTTCATCACTATTTTCAATCGATTTGAATATGTCGAGAAATGTCTGTAGTATGGTATGCATTTGTTTTCGTAGGTGTTTAATGACATAATGAACACCTTAAATCAATTTTTCCTTACGTGCATGTATTTCCCCCACCCTCCCCTCCCCTACACACACCGGCAAACAGGATGAGGTGATGTCCCTTACAATTCTGTGTTAACAACATTCTTACACAATTGTTGAAATCTTTCATGGTTTACATTCTTTATAATGAGTTTGCAGAGTTCATTCACTGGTGCAGTGTATATTGTGTGAATCGCACGCTAAAATAAAAGATAAGAATCACTCGCTGCTAATTCAGTTTTTTTCCCTTCATATAATTGTGTTTAGTTAAACACCAAATGTTTTACCTGCACAAAATTTGATCATAAAACAGAGTGGTTGTAAACATTGCCATGTACAGAGGCTATCTTATTTATCCAAAATCACTGGGCACGTGCATGCTCCAACCATTCCCAGTTGATGGAAATATAATTTTGTTGATATAGAAGCTTGCCAGCCAGATATTGCATCCACACCGTCAATGTAGCCATATGTACAGACCTGTTAAAGCTTGCAGTGACTACTTGATTTTGACATGTCATATAATCTTCATCTAACAGGCAAGCCAGGATCTGCGTCATGTTGTTAACACTGACTGGAACATTACCAACTTGTCCATGATGCCATATATTGTCCATCATACCACTGCCATAATAACTGACTGTATGGCAACCATGGATGACTTGAGCTTCTCCTTGGTTGGACCTAGCTTGAGCAAATGAATAGGGTACAAATACCTGCCGCTTCTGCTTATAGGTAGCACCTGTTGATGCTTGCATGCTTACAAACAGTTATGGCAGTGTCTCCAACAGCACCTGCCCTCCACAGAGTTGTTCTTGTTAATGGAGGGCTAAAACAAAAAAAATTTCAATGCCTTTTATGTTCGTGTCCGTTAGGTGTGGTCAGTCCACACAGCTATCATCTAAGGTGGGCAGTGGTTAATTTTCCTATACTAATTCATAATTCCTTTTTGCTACAAAGCTCCCATTATTTTATTGCCACCAAATAATATACGACATTTCTTATGTTGAAAAATTTCATTATATAAATTATAAAGATCCTCATTTATTTCTTTGTCCTTCTAGCCACTGAAGACATTGTCCAAGCAGAGACCATTGCCTAATATCTTCAACTTGTATACGATATTAACGGTACTTCTACAGTTCTTAGTACATTTTGTGTGTCTCGTCTATTTGGTGCAACAAGCATCTCTAAGATCACCGACCAAGTAAGTACTCTAAAGTATAC